>CM059262.1:24293589-24356089 GCA_030347555.1 Lablab purpureus | reverse complement strand
AAGAAGCTATCATTTTTCAAGAGCAAATATCCTTGAATTTCTTGCACCCGGAGACATTGATACGAGGCCATCACTAAAATTAGCAGTCAGGCAACCAGATGCTATCAATTATATATTTCCAAAGACAAAAGTTGTAAAATAAATAAATGCCTTGGGCATTTGCAAGGCTTTTTCACCTTGAATTGTTTATCTTCATCATATCTGCTTCTTCCTTTAATCTAGCCATCTCGATGGCCATTTTAGCCCTCCTATAACAAATTGTTTGTTCCATGATAATTAGTAAATTTGTTCAAGTTTTCTCATCTTTTTAAACTCAAATCATATAGAGAAAACATAACTGAGCAAATTTTGCATACAGATCAGAATAAAACAAATATAATTTAAAGCTGATCGAAATTATCATATAAAAAGGCAGTAGATCTAATGTGATACAATAAGGCTTACTAAAAGTAAAATTAGAGAAGAAAAACATAGTGAATTATTGTATATCAAAATTGATGTCATGGAAAAAAGAGAGAGGTTTAAATCTTTGTACTTGACCATGTTTGTAATTTAATCTTAAAATATTAACATTTTTTAATTAAAATATATAATGATTTTTTATTCTTTTTGCAGATATTGAAAATAATATTTCTGAAATATTGAAATTTATTAAAGTCGAACGTCATAACACGTAAGATGGAAACCTCAAACGATGGTACAAAATGGACAGAGTTTATGGGACTCATAGAAGACTTATATAAGAATCATCAATCAATGTATGCCTTATATGATCGTATTACTGAAGAGTTTGAAAAGTCTGTTTCTCACAAATAAAATGTAGGGATCGAAAATAAAATGTAAATTACAAAATTACAAAAAATTGAGTTTTTTTGTTTAAAACAAAAGTACGGATCGAGACTAAAATATAAATTTCTAAATTATGAAAAATTGATTTTTTTTGTAAAAAGAAAGTACGGATCGAAAATAAAATATAAATTTCGAAATTATGAAAAATTGATTTTTTTTGTAGAACAAAAGTACGGACTAAAAATAAAATTTAAATTTTGAAATGACGAAAAAATTAAGTTTTTTTGTGTAAAACAAAAGTACGGATCGAAAATAAAATATGATTTTTTGAATTATGAAAATTTGAGTTTTCTTGTGTAAAACAAAAGTACGGATCAAGACTAAAGTATAAATTTCCAAATTATGAAAAATTGATCTTTTTTTGTAAAAAAAAGTAGGAATCGAAAATAGAATTTAAATTTCAAAATTATGAGAAATTAAGTTTTTTTTGTGTAGAACAAAATTACGGATCGAGCGTAAAATACAATTTTCCCAATTATGAAAAAGTTAATTTTTCTTCTAAAACAAGATTACAGATCGAAAATAAAATATAAAATCCAAATTATGAAAAATGGAGTTTTTTTTGTTAAAAAAAAGTAAGGATCGAAAATAAAATATCAATTTTGAAATTATGAAAAATTGATTTTTTTTCTAGAACAAAATTACGGATTGAAAATAAAATTTAAATTTCGAAATGACGAAAAATTCAATTTTTTTATGTGAAACAAAAGTACTTTGAATTTCAAAAATACGAAAATTTGAGTATTTTTGTGTAAAACAGAAGTACACATCGAGAATAAAATATAAATTTCCAAATTATGAAAAATTGAGTTTTTTTTAGTAAAACAAAAGTAGGGATCGAAAATAAAATGTAAATTACAAAATTACAAAAAATTGCGTTTTTTTGTGTAAAACAAAAGTACGGATCGAGACTAAAATATAAATTTCCAATTTACGAAAAGTTGATTTTTTTTTTGTAAAACAAAAGTACAAACCGAAAATAAAATATAAATTTCGAAATTATGAAAAATTGATCTTTTTTGTAGAACAATAGTACGGATTAAAAATAAAACTTAAATTTCGAAATGATGAAAAATTAAATTTTTTTTTGTCTAAAACAAAAGTACGGATCAAAAATAAAATATAAATTTCAAAATTATGAAAAATTGATCTTTTTTCGTACAACAAAAGTAGGGATCGAAAATAGAATTTAAATTTCGAAATTATGAAAAATTTAGTTTTTTTTTTTGTGTAAAACAAAAGTACGGATCGAGCCTAAAATATAAATTTCCCAATTATGAAAAATTTAGTTTTTTTATATAAAATAGTACAAATGGAAAATAAAATATAAATTTCGAAATTATGAAAAATTGATTTTTTTTGTAGAACAAAATTACGGATTGAAAATAAAATTTAAATTTCGAAATGATGAAAAATTCAATTTTTTTAAGTGAAACAAAAGTACTTTGAATTTCAAAAATACAAAAATATAAGTATTTTTGTGTAAAACAAAAGTACACATCAAGAATAAAATATAAATTCCAAATTATGAAAAATTGAGTTTTTTTTTGTAAAACAAAAGTAGGGATCGAAAATAAAATGTAAATTACAAAATTACAAAAAATTGAGTTTTTTTTGTGTAAAACAAAAGTATTATGAAAAATTGATTTTTTTTTGTAGAAAAAAAGTACAGATTAAAAATAAAATTTATATTTCGAAATGACAAAAAATGAAGTTTTTTTTGTCTAAAACAAAAGTACAGATCGAAAATAAAATTTCAATTTTCGAATTATTAAAATATGAGTTTTTTTTTTGTAATACAAAGGCACGGATCAAAAATAAAATATAAATTTCCAAATTATGAAAACTTGATTTTTTTTGTAAAACAAAAGTATGGATCGAGAATAAAATATAAATATCAAAATTACGAAAAATTGAGTTTTTTTGTGTAAAACAAAAGTACGGATTGAAATTAAAATTTGAATTTCCAAATTATAAAAATTTAGTTTTTTTTGTTAAAAAAAAGTATGGATCGAAAATAAAATATCATTTTTGAAATTATGAAAAATTGATTTTTTTTTGTAGAATAAAATTATGGATTGAAAATAAAATTTAAATTTCGAAATGACGAAAAATTCAGTTTTTTTATGTGAAACAAAAGTACTTTCAATTTCAAAAATACGAAAATTTGAGTATTTTTGTGTAAAACAAAAGTACACATCCAGAATAAAATATAAAATTCCAAATTATTAAAAATTGAGTATTTTTGTAAAACAAACGTACGGATCGAAAATAAAATATAAATTTCGAAATTATGAAAAATTGATTTTTTTTGTAGAACAAAAGTACGGATTAAAAAAAAATTTAAATTTCAAAATGACGAAAAATTAAGTTTTTTTTTGTCTAAAACAAAAGTACGGATCGAAAATAAAATTTGAATTTTCAAAATATGAAAATTTCAGTTTTTTTTTTCTGTAAAACAAAAGTACGAATCAAAAATAAAATATAAATTTCCAAATTATGAAAAATTGATCTGTTTTTGTAAAACAAAAGTAGGTATTGAATATAGAATTTAAATTTCAAAATTATGAAAAATTGAGTATTTTTGTGTAAAACAAAAGTACACATCGAGAATAAAATATAAATTCCAAATTATGAAAAATTGTGTTTTTTTGTAAGATAAAAGTAGGGATCGAAAATAAAATGTAAATTACAAAATTACAAAAATTTGAGTTTTTTTGTGTAAAACAAAAGTACAGATCGAGACTAAAATATAAATTTCCAAATTATCAAAAATTGATTTTTTTTGTAGAACAAAAGTACGGATTAAAAATAAAGTTTGAATTTCGAAATGACGAAAAATTAAGTTTTTTTTGTCTAAAACAAAAGTACGGATCAAAAATAAAATATAAATTTCTAAATTATGAAAAATTGATCATTTTTTGTAAAACAAAAGTAGGATTGAATGTAGAATTTAAATTTCGAAATTATGAAAAGTTGAGTTTTTTTGTGTAAAACAAAAGTACGGGTCGAGCCTAAAATATAAATTTCCCAATTATGAAAAATTTAGTTTTTTCTCCTAAAACAAGATTACAGATCGAAAATAAAATATAAAATTCTAAATTATGAAAAATTGAGTTTTTTTGTTAAAAAAAGGTACAAATCGAAAATAAAATATCAATTTCGAAATTATGAAAAATTGATGTTTTTTTGTAGAACAAAATTACGGATTGAAAATAAAATTTAAATTTCGAAATGACAAAAAATTCAGTTTTTTTATGTGAAAGAAAAGTACTTTAAATTTCAAAAATACGAAAATGTGAGTATTTGTGTGTAAAACAAAAGTACACATCGAGAATGAAATATAAAATTCCAAATTATGAAAAATTGAGTTTTTTTTGTAAAACAAAAGTAGGGATTGAAAATAAAATGTAAATTACAAAATTACAAAAAATTGAGTTTTTTTGCGTAAAACAAAAGTACAGATCGAGACTAAAATATAAATTCCCAAATTATGAAAAATTGATTTTTTTGTAGAACAAAAGTATGGATTAAAAATAAAATTTAAATTTCAAAATGACGAAAAATTAAGGTTTTTAGTCTAAAACAAAAGTACAGATCGAAAAAAAAATTGAATTTTCGAATTATGAAAATTTAAGTTTTTTTTGTAAAACAAAAGTACGGATCAAAAATAAAATATAAATTTCGAAATTATGAAAAATTGATCTTTTTTTGTAAAATAAAATTGGGGATCGAAAATAGAATTTAAATTTCGAAATTATGAATAATTGAGTTTTTTTGTTTAAAACAAAAGTACGGGTCGAACCTAAAATATAAATTTCCCAATTATGAAAAATTTAGTTTTTTCTTCTAAAACAAGATTACAAATCGAAAATAAAATACAAAATTCCAAATTATGAAAAGTTGAGTTTTTTTTTTGTTAAAAATAGTACAAATCGAAAATAAAATATCAATTTCAAAATTATGAAAAATTGATTTTTTTTTGTAGAACAAAATTACGTATTGAAAATAAAATTTAAATTTTGAAATGACGAAAAATTCAGTTTTTTTATGTGAAACAAAAGTACTTTGAATTTCAAAAATACGACAGTAAGGCTAAGAATATATTAACTTCTGCTCTTAATCTTGATGAATTTTTCAGGGTTTCACAGTGCACCACAGCCAAAGAAATGTGGGACATCCTTCAAGTAACACACGAAGGCACAACTGAAGTGAAAAGGGCAAGAAAGCATACTCTCATACAAGAGTATGAGATGTTTCAAATGCAGCCTGGTGAAACCATCCAAGATGTGCAGAAACGATTCACGCACATAGTGAATCATTTGCTTGGATTAGGGAAGAAGTTCGATGATGAAGAGCTTAATATAAAGGTGCTAAAATGCTTGAGTAGGAATTGGCAGCCAAAGGTTACAGTCATTCTGGAAACTAAAGATTTGACAGTCATGAGCACTGCAACATTGTTCGGGAAACTCATAGAACATGAACTAGAACTGAGCAGAGTCGGATCAAATCGAAAATACAGTAAAAACACGAAGAAAAGCTTAGCACTCAAAAGCCAAGGAGTCGATTAAGAGTGATGAAGAGAAAGATGATGACAATACTCGAGTTTGCAATGCTGGTCAAAAGTTTGGTAAATTCCTTAAAAGGAAAGACAGCTTCAAAGGACAGATTTCAGAGGAGGTATACTAGAAAACCAGATTTTAATTCCTCTAACTTTTCATGTTTTAATTGTGGACAGCTAGGACATCTCAAGGCAGATTGTCCTCTATTAAATCAAAGAAAAGAAAGAAGTCCGAAAAGAATGAGAGAAAAGACAAACTGAATCAGTACTACAAGAAAGTGGAAGAAAGCGTATATGGCTCTGGATGATAGTGATTCCAAGTAAATCTTCAAGTCCAGTATTCGAATCGCAAATCAAGCCAATCTATGTCTTGTAGCCAATGAAGATATCGCTAGTCAAGTAAGTTCATGTGATTCTGATATGAGTGAGAATTATGACATCTGCTTAATGCTTTCATTGAATTTCATGATGAAGCAAAGAAGATGGAATATCAATATAATCGACTAAAAGGACTAAATAGCTGGCTAGAAAATAAAGTGCAGGAACTGGAAGATCAAAATAGTAGACTGAAGGATGAAATTAGTCAACTAAAAGATAATGTACTGCAACAAAAAAATGAGAAAGATTCTGAAAGATCCGTAACTGATAAAAATGAATCTGAGAATTGTGAAAACTGTATTAACCTTCAAAATAAAGTTGGTTATTTGATCAAAACATTGGCAAAATTTCAAATTGGTCATAATACCTTAAATCAACTTTTACATTCTCAAATTGGTTTTCAAATGGAAATGGACTTGGCTATGAAAAACGTTATCATGCTGCAAAGAACAAATCTTATCCCAGGAACAGATTTAAAACATGTTCTTATTGTTTGAAACATGGTCATATATCTAAATTTTGTTATGTCAAGAATTTTGGGATTTCAAGAGGTGAATTCTATTGGAAACCCAAAACATATGTTGATCCTAACTTGAAAGGACCCAAATGGTTTTGGGGACCTAAATTTGTCAATTAAACCTTGTTTTGCAGATCTGTCATGGAGCAAAAGAACCTTATGGTACCTGGACAGTGGATGCTCCAAACACATGACAGGAGATAAATCAAAATTGATGAATTACAAAGAATGTGAAGCTGCAGACTCGTGACCTTCGGTGATAACAACAAAAGGAAAAATTAAGTGGATCCGGAGATATTGGCAATCTGTACTTCCTCACAGATTAAAAATGTACTTTATGTTGAAGGACTAAAACACAATCTCCTAATCATAAGTCAACTATGTGACAAAGGTATGAAAGTCACCTTTGATGCAAAATTCTGTGTCATTTTCAATTGTATTACTACAGATATAGTGCACATTGGGAGAAGAGTAAACAATGTCTACATGCTGGACATCAACTCCTCAAATCACAAAGATATTTGTTTGCTAACAAAAGAAGATGATAGCTGGCTATGGCATAGAAGATGTGGTCATGTCAACATGCAGTTGTTGAATAAAATCAGTTGCAAGAATCTTGTTAGAGGACTTCCGAATGTGAAGTTTGTGAAGGACAAAGTCTCGTGAATATTGCCAAAAGGAAAGCAGTCCAAAAGCTCATTTGAATCAAAGAATTTCATATCAACAAGGAGACCTCTTGAACTGCTACATCTTGATTTGTTCGGCCCTTCAAGAACAGTAAGTTTAGGTAACAATTCCTATGTACTTGTGATAGTTGATGATTTCTCCAGGTATACATGGACACTTTTCCTTTCCTCAAAAGATGAAACTTTTCATGCTTTCAAAAGATTTGCTAAGATCACTTCAAATGAAAAAGATTTGAAAATTGTTTCCTTAAGAAGTGATCATGGGACTGAGTTTCAAAATTTACATTTTGAAAAGTTTTGTTCTAAATATGGCATTTCTCACAATTTCTCTGTACCTAGAACTCCACAGCAAAATGGAGTTGTTGAAAGGAAAAACAGGACTCTACAGGAATGTGCAAGGACAATGTTGAGGGAGTCAAAGCTACCAAAATATTTCTGGACAAATGCTGTATCAACTGCTTGTTATGTACTCAATAGAGTGTTACTTAGACCTATACTAGATAAAACACCATATGAGCTTTTGAATGATAAAATACCTAGTATTGCATATTTTAAAGTCTTTGGATGCAGGTGCTTTATACTCAACAATGGAAAAGCATCATTAGGTAAATTTGATGAGAAAGCTGATGATGGCATTTTTCTTGGTTATTCATTGACTAGCAAAGCATACCTTGTATTCAACAAGAAGAATTTAACTGTAGAAGAGTCTATCCATGTTGTGTTTGATGAGATTTTATGCCAAAAAGAGAGAAAAGGTAACTATCTTGCAGGTTCTGATGATGAGACGCCTGAGGAATCCAAGAAGAATGAAGATGCTACAGAAAAAGCTGCTGAAACTGTCAGACAGGATGAACAAGTCGACTATAATCCTGATTCAGTCGACTATCCTGCAGCAGATAATACATTACCTAAATCCTGGAGAACACAAAAAGGGCTATCTCTGGACAACATTATTGGGAATGTTGAGAAGGGAGTGACTACTCGTAACTCTTTAAATGAATTCTGCAATAATATGGCCTTTGTTTCTCAAATAGAACCAAAGAATATTAATGATGCATTGCTTGACCATAACTGGATAACTGCTATGAATGAAGAACTGAATCAATTTGTTAGAAATGATGTTTGGAAACTAGTTCCTAGGAATAATACAATGAATGTGATAGGAACTAAATGGGTTTTTAAAAATAAGCTAGATGAAAATGGTATTATTACTAGAAACAAAGCTAGATTGTAGCAAAAGGGTATAATCAGGAAGAGAGCATTGACTATGATGAAACTTATGCACCTGTTGCTAGATTAGAAGCTATTAGGCTATTGCTTGCTTTTGCATGTCTTAATTGCTTTAAACTCTATCAAATGGATGTCAAAAGTGCCTTTCTTAATGGTTTTATAAATGAGGATGTATATGTTGAACAACCACCTGATTTTATTGACTCTAAGCTTCCTAACCATGTCTACAAACTCAAAAAGGCTTTGTATGGTCTTAAGCAGGCACCAAGACAGTGGTATGAAAGACTTACAACCTTTCTCATATCACAAGGCTTTTTGTAAAACCAAAGTACGGATCGAGAATAAAATATAAATTTCTAAATTACGAAAAACTGAGTTTTTTGTGTAAAGCAAAAGTACGGATCGAAAATAAAATTTGAATTTCCAAATTATGAAAAATTTAGTTTTTTTTTTTAAAAAAAAGTACGGAATGAAAATAAAATATAAATTTCAAAATTACGAAAAACTGAGTTTTTTTCTGTAAAACAACAGTACGAATCGAAAATAAAATTTAAATTTCCAAATTATGAAAAATTAAGATTTTCTGTGTAAAACAAAAGTGGGGATCGAAAATAAAATCTGAATTTCGAAATTACCAAAACTGAGTTTTATTGTGTTAAACAAAAGTACGAATCGAAAATAAAATTCGAATTTCCAAATTATGAAAAATTAATATTTTTTGTGTAAAACAAAAGTACAGATCGAAAATAAAATTTGAATTTTGATATTACGAAAAAATTGAGTTTTTATGCATAAAACAAAACTACGCATCGAGAATAAATTATAAATTTCAAAATTATGAAAAATTGAATTTTTTTTTGTAAAACAAAAGTACGGATCCGAAATAAAATATAACTTTCCAAATTATGGAAAATTGAGTTTTTTTTTGTAAAACAAAAGTACGGGTCGACAATAAAATTTAAATTTCAAAATTACGTCAAATTGAGTTTTTGGTGTAAAACAGAAGTACAGATCGAAAGTAAAATTTGAATTTCGAAATCACGAAAAATGGTGTTTTTTTTGTAAAAAAAAGTACGGATCGAGAATAAAATATAAATTTCAAAATGATGAAACATTGATTTTTTTTTGTAAAATAAAAGTTGGGATCGAAAATAAAATATAAATTTTCAAATTATGAAAAATTGAGATTTTTGTGTATAACAAAAGTACGAACTGAAAATAAAATTTGAATTTCCAAATTACGAAAAATTGAGTTTTTTTGTGTAAAAGAAAAGTACGGATACAGAATAAAATATAAAATTCCAAATTTTGGAAAATTGAGTTTTTTTTTGTAAAACAAAAGTACGGATCCAAAATAAAATATAAATTACGAAAAATTGAGTTTTTATGCGTAAAACAAAAGTACGTTTCGAGATAAAATATAAATTTCCGAATTATGAAAAATTGAGTTTTTTTTGTGTAAAACAAAAGTGTGGATCAAAAATAAAATTTGAATTTCCAAATTACGAAAAATTGAGTTTTTCTTTTTAAAACAAAAGTACGTATCGAGAATAAAATTTTAATCTCGAAATTACGAAAAATTGAGTTTTTTTGTGTAAAACAAAAGTACAGGTCGAGAATAAAACATAAATTTCCAAATATTGAAAAATTGATTTTTTTTGTAAAACAAAACTAGAGATCGAAAATAAAATATAAATTTCTGAACTATGAAAAATCGATTTTTTTTGTCAAACAAAGTATGGATCGAAAATAAAATGTGAATTTCCAAATTACGAAAAATTTAGTTTTTTTTGTAAAGCCAAAGTATGGATCGAAAATAAAATTTGAATTTCCAAATTATGAAAAATTGATTTTCTTTTGTAAAACAAAAGTATGGATTGAAAATAAAATATAAATTTCCCAATTATGAGAAATTGATATTTTTTGTAAAACAAAAGTACGGATCAAAAATAAAATTTAAATTTCGACATTACGAAAAATAGAGTTATTTTTTGTGTAAAACAAAAGTACGGATTGAAAATAAAATTTGAATTTTCAAATTACGAAAAGTTGTTTTTTTTTTGTAAAACAAAAGTACGGGTCGAGAATAAAATATAAAATTCCAAATTATGAAAAAATGAGTTTTTTTTCTAAAACAAAAGTACGGATCCAAAATAAAATACAAATTTCGAAATCATGAAAAATTGAGTTTTTATGCGTAAAACAAAGGTACGTATCGAGAATAAAATATAAATTTCCAAATTATAAAAAATTGACTTTTTTTTTTAAAACAAAAGTACGGATCGAAAAAAAATATGAATTTCCAAATTACGAAAACTTGAGTTTTTTTGTAAAACAAAACAACGTATCGAAACTAAAATATAAATTTCCAAATTATGAAAAATTGATTTTTTTTTGTAAAACAATAGTACGGATAGAAAATAAAATATAAATTTCGACATTACGAAGAATTGAGTTTTTTTGTATAAAACAAAAGTACGGATCAAGAATAAAATATAAAATTCCCAATTATGAAAAATTGAATTTTTTTTGTAAAACAAAAGTACTGATCGAAAATAAAATTTAAATTTGAAATTACGAAAAATTGAGTTTTTTTGTGTAAAAGAAAAGTACGGATCGAAAATAAAATTGAAATTTCAAAATTATGAAAAATTGAGTTTTTTTTTGTAAAAAAAAAGTACGGATCGAAAATAAAATATAAATTTCCAAATTATAAAAAATTGATTTTTTTTGTGAAAGAAAAGTACGGATCGAAAATAAAATATAAATTTTTGAATTATGAAAAATTGATTTTTTTTTGTAAAACAAAAGTACAGATTGAGAATAAAATATAAATTTTAAAATCACGAAAAATTGAGGTTTTTTTATGTAAAAGAAAAGTACGCATCGAAAATAAAATTTGAATTTCCAAATTATTAAAAATTGAGTTTTTTTTGTAAAACAAAAGTACAGATCGAAAATAAAATATAAATTTTCAAATTATAAAAAATTAATTTTTCTTGTAAAAAAAAGTACGGATCGAAAATAAAATTTATAATTCGAAATTACAAAAAAATTGAGTTTTTTGTGTAAAACAAAAGTACGGATTGAAAATAAAATTTGAATTTCCAATTTATGAAAAATTTTGTTTTTTTTTGTAAAAAAAAGTACAGATTGAAAATAAAATATAAATTTCTAAATTACAAAAAACTGAGTTTTTTGTGTAAAACAAAAGTACGGATGGGAAATAAAATTTGAATTTCCCAATTATGAAAAATTGAGTTTGTTTTGTAAAGGAAAAGTATGGATGGAAAATAAAATATAAAATTTCAAATTATGAAAAATTAATTTTTCTTTGTAAAAAGAAAGGTACGGATCGAAAATAAATTTCAATTTCGAAATTACGAGAAATTGAGATTTTTTGTGTAAAACAAAAGTACAGGTCGAGAATAAAACATAAATTTCCAAATTATGAAAAATTGATTTTTTTTGTAAAACAAAACTAGAGATCAAAAATAAAATATAAATTTCCGAACTATTAAAAATCAATTTTTTTTGTCAAACAAAAGTATGGATCGAAAGTAAAATGTGAATTCCCAAATTACGAAAAATTTAGTTTTTTGTGTCAAACAAAAGTACAGATCAAAAATAAAATTTGAATTTCCAAATTATGAAAAATTGAGTTTTCTTTTGTAAAACAAAAGTATGGATTGAAAATAAAATACAAATTTCCCAATTATGAGAAATTGATTATTTTTTTGTAAAACAAAAGTACGGATCAAAAATAAAATTTAAATTTCGACATTACGAAAAATAGAGGTATTTTTTATGTAAAACAAAAGTACGGATCGAAAATAAAATTTGAATTTCCAAATTACGAAAAATTGGTGTTTTTTGTGTAAAACAAAAGTACGGGTCGAGAATAAAGTATAAAATTCCAAATTATGAAAAGT
Source organism: Lablab purpureus (assembly GCA_030347555.1). Lineage (NCBI taxonomy): Eukaryota > Viridiplantae > Streptophyta > Magnoliopsida > Fabales > Fabaceae > Lablab > Lablab purpureus. Next base: position 24,343,936 of record CM059262.1, on the reverse strand, counting down.
TGAGTTTTTTTTTTCTGAAACAAAAGTACGGATCAAAAATAAAATCAAATTTCGAAATCATGAAAAATTGAGTTTTTATGTGTAAAACAAAAGTACGTATCAAGAATAAAATATAAATTTCCAAATTATGAAAAATTGAGTTTTTTTGTAAAACAAAAGTACGGATCCAAAAAAGAATATGAATTTCAAATTACGAAAACTTGAGGTTTTTTTTGTAAAACAAAACAACGTATCGAAACTAAAATATAAATTTCTAAATTATGGAAAATTGATTTTTTTTTTGTAAAACAAAGGTACGGATCGAAAATAAAATTTAAATTTTGACATTACGAAGAATTGAGTTTTTTTGTGTAAAAGAAAAGTACGAATCGAAAATAAAATTGGAATTTCGAAATTATGAAAAATTAAGTTTTTTCTGTAAAAAAAAGTACGGATCGAAAATAAAATATAAATTTCCAAATTATTAAAAATTGATTTTTTTTTATGAAAGAAAAGTACGGATCGAAAATAAAATATAAATTTTTGAATTATGAAAAATTGATTTTTTTTTGTAAAGCAAAAGTATAGATTGGGAATAAAATATAAATTTTGAAATCACGAAAAATTGACTTTTTTTGTGTAAAAGAAAAGTACGCATGAAAAATAAAATTTGAATTTCCAAATTATGGAAAATTCAGCTTCTTTTGTAAAACAAAAGTACGGATCGAAAATAAAATTTAAATTCAAAATTAACAATTGGGTTTTTTTGTGTAAAACAAAAGTACATATCGAAAATAAAATTTAGATGTCCAAATTAAGAAAAAATTGATTTTTTTTGTTGTAAAACAAAAGTACGTATCGAGAATAAAATATAAAAATCCAAATTATGAAAAATTGAGTTTTTTTTTTAAATCAAAAGTACGGATCAAAAAATAAAATATAAAATTCCAAATTATGAAAAATTGATTTTTTTTGTAAAACAAAAGTAGGGATCCAAAATAAAATATAAATTTCTGAATTATGAAAAATAGTTTTTTTTTTGGAAAACAAAAGTACGGATCGAGAATAAAATATAAATTTCGAAATTACGAAAAATTGACGTTTTTTGTGTAAAACAAAAGTACGGATCGAAAGTGAAATTTGAATTTCGAAATTACGAAAAGTTGAGGTTTTTTGTGTAAAACAAAAGTACAGGTCGAGAATAAAATATAAAATTCCCAATTATGAAAAATTGAATTTTTTTTTGGTAAAGCAAAAGTACAGATCGAAAATAAAATTTAAATTTTGATATTACGAAAAATTAAGTTTTTTTTTTGTAAAAGAAAAGTACGAATCGAAAATAAAATTGGAATTTCGAAATTATGAAAAATTGAGTTTTTTCTGTAAAAAAAAGTACGGATCGAAAATAAAATATAAATTTCCAAATTATGAAAAATTGATTTTTTTTTTGTGAAAGAAAAGTACGGATCGAAAATAAAATATAAATTTTTGAATTATGAAAAATTGATTTTGTTTTGTAAAGCAAAAGTACAGATTGAGAATAAAATATAAATTTTGAAATCACGAAAAATTGAGTTTTTTTGTGTAAAAGAAAAGTACGCATCAAAAATAAAATTTGAATTTCCAAATTATGGAAAATTCAGCTTCTTTTGTAAAACAAAAGTACGGATCGAAAATAAAATTTCAATTCAAAATTACAAAAAATTGGGTTTTTTTGTGTAAAACAAAATTACATATCGAAAATAAAATTTAAATGTCCAAATTAAGAAAAAATTGATTTTTTTTGTTGTAAAACAAAAGTACGGATCGAGAATAAAATATAAAAATCCAAATTATGAAAATTTGAGTTTTTTTGGTAAATCAAAAGTACGAATCAAAAAATAAAATATAAAATTCCAAATTATGAAAAATTGATTTTTTTTGTAAAACAAAAGTAGGGATCCAAAATAAAATATAAATTTCTGAATTATGAAAAATAGTTTTTTTTTGTAAAACAAAAATACGGATCGAGAATAAAATATAAATTTCAAAATTACGAAAAATTGACATTTTTTGTGTAAAACAAAGGTACGGATCGAAAGTGAAATTTGAATTTCGAAATTACGAAAAGTTGAGGTTTTTTGTGTAAAACAAAAGTACGGATCGAAAATAAAATTTGACTTTCGAAATTACGAAAAATTGAGTTTTTTTGAGTAAAACAAAAGTACGGATCGAAAATAAAACACAAATTTCCAAACTATGAAAAGTTGATTTTTTTGTAAACCAAACTAGAGGTCGAAAATAAAATATAAATTTCTGAACTATGAAAATTCGATTTGTTTTGTCAAACAAAAGTATGGATAAAAAATAAAATTTAAATTTCCGAATTACTAAAAATTTAGTTTTCTTGTGTAAAACAAAAGTACGAATTGAAAATAAAATTTGAATTTCCAAACTATGAAAAATTGAGATTTTTTTTGTGAAACAAAAGTACATATCGAAAATAAAATATAAATTTCCAAATTATGAAGAATTGATTTTTTTTGTAAAACAAAAGTACGGATCGAAAATAAAATTTAAATTTCGAAATTATGAGAAATTGTTTTTTTTTATGTAAAACAAAAGTACGGATCGAGAATAAAATATAAAATTCCAAATTATGAAAATTGAGTTCTTTTTTGTAAAACAAAAGTACGGATGCAAAAATAAAATGCAAATATCGAAATTATTAAAAATTGAGTTTTTATACGTAAAACAAAAGTACGTATCGAGAATAAAATATAATTTTCCAAATTACGAAAAATTGAGTTTTTCTTGTAAAACAAAAAGTACGGATCGAAAATAAAAAATGAATTTTCAAATTACAAAAACTTGAGTTTTTTTTTGTAAAACAAAAGTACAGATCGAAACTAAAATATAAATTTCCAAATTATGAAAAATTGATTTTTTTTTGTAAAACAGAAGTACAGATCGAATATAAAATTTAAATTTCGACATTACGAAGAATTGAGTTTTTTGTGTAAAACAAAAGTACAGATCAAGTATAAAATATAAAATTCCAAATTATGAAAACTTGAATGTTTTTTGTAAAACAGAAAAGTACGGATCGAAAATAAAATTTAAATTTCGAAATTACAAAAAATTGAGGAGTTTTTGTGTAAAAGAAAAGTAGGATCAAAAATAAAATTTGAATTTCGAAATTATGAAAAATAAAATATAAATTTCCAAATTATGAAAAATTAATTTCTTTTTCTGAAACAAAAGTACGGATCGAAAATAAAATATAAATTTCCGAATTATGAAAAATTGATTTTTTTTGTAAAACAAAAGTACAGATCAAGAATAAAATATAAATTTCGAAATCAAGAAAAATTGAGTTTTTTTGTGTAAAAGAAAAGTACAGATTGAAAAGAAAATTTGAATTTCCAAATTATGAAAAATTAAGCTTCTTCTTTAAAACAAAAGTACAGATCGAAAATAAAATTTAAATTTCAAAATTACAAAAATTTGACTTTTTTGTGTAAAACAGAAGTACGGTTCGAAAATAAAATTTCAATTTCTAAATTACGAAAAATTTATTTTTTTGTGTAAAACGAAAGTATGGATTGAGAATAAAATATAAATTTCATATTATGAAAAATTCATTTTTTTTGTAAAACAAAAGTACGTATCGAAAATAAAATTTAAATTTTGAAAATACAAAAAATTGACTTTTTTGTGTAAAACAAAAATACGATTAAAAATAAAATTGAAAATTCCAAATTACGAAAAATTGATTTTTTTGTGTAAAATGAAAGTATGGATCGAGAATAAAATATAAAATTCCAAATTATGAAAAATTGATTTTTTTTTGTAAAACAAAAGTATGGATCGAAAATAAAATTTAAATTTCGAAATTATGAAAAATTGAGGTTTTTTGTGTAAAACAAAATTACAGATCGAGAATAAAATATAAAATGTTGGCATATTTCAAGTCCAGAGTTTTATGAACACCTACAGTTTTGATGATGAAGTTTTTAGGAAGTTTCAATCAACATTAAAGACTTGTGCCATCTCACAAAGGAAGGTTGCTTGATAAGAAAGGAAAGGCATAAAGAGCATTCAAAGCTTTCAAGAGAGAAGATTGATGAAGATTTTCTCAAGAGCTGAAGGATCAAAGGTAGAAGGTTCTGTTTTGGGTGTTGGATAAAAAGAGTAAGTCATAAATCCCATTCAAGACCTTCCCAAACAAGAGAGCAAGGTGTTTTCTCGCAAAAATGTTTTTCTACGCTTTTAATCGATTACCATACGTAGATAATCGATTATTTAACTTAAAATTTGAATAAAAAATGTTTAACGAGCAAAATAATCGATTAAGTGTCTTTGATAATCGATTATATTGATTCTGGGTTAATATAATCGATTATGGCCTTAATCTAATCGATTAAATCAAACGATGTTTGTTTTCCAGTTTTTAAACATAATATAATCGATTAAGCTTTTAATATAATCGATTAAATGAGTCATTTTTGCGAAATTATTTTAAATCAACCTAAGAATGGAAACTTTGGAGCATTTTCGAATTATAAAATGAAAGAGAATGTCTTAGGTTTAACACATCTGAACAAACACAAAATATTCAAAGTGTTTCTGCGCCTTAGCTTTTTCAAAGCCGCTTTCCGCTTCTCTTCGCTTGATCAAGTCTTTGGAAGTGGTGATCATTGTGCTTAAGCTTTCTATCCAGACACATTTCAGGTGTATTCTTTTACTGTTTTCTGTAAAGGGAAAATTCATCCCTTGGATTGGTTCTAAGGGAGGTGTTTCATCTCTTGTGTGTCAAGAGAGGTGGGTTTCATCCTCAGTGTGTCTGAGGAGGTGTTTTCATTTATCATTATTTTGTTATTGCATGAATTGGTGTTTGTAATTTCAATTTAAAGATAGTGGGGAAAATCATCACTGATTTGTGGTGGTTGGGAACCGGATGTAGGATTGGCTTAATCCGAACCAAGTATAAATCTCTGTGTTCTTCTCTTTCTCTTTATCTCTTAATTGTGGATCATTATTACAATTGCTAATCCCAACAGCGTTAATCAAAGGATTGGAAAAATTCACATCCAAGTTTTTGAAAGTTTTTCAAAACCTGAAAATTTATTTAAAGGAGAAAATTTCTTTAAAAACCCAATTCACCCCCCCTCTTGGTTTTTACACTGCCGTCTTTATTTAACATAAAATTCCAAATTATGAAAAACTGAGTTTTTTTTTGTAAAATAAAAGTACGGATCCAAAATAAAATATAAAATTCAAAAATTACGAAAAATTGAGTTTTTTTTATGTAAAACAAAACTACAGGTTGAAAATAAAATTTGAATTTCCTAATTATGAAAAATTGAGTTTTTTTGTAAAACAAAAGTACAGGTCGAAAGTAAAATATAAATTTCCAAATTATGAAAAATTGATTTTCTATTTTTAAACAAAAGTACAGATTGAAAAGAAAATTTAAATTTCGCAATTACGAAAAATTGAGTTTTTTTTGTCTAAAACAAAGGTACGGATCGAAAATAAAATTTGAATTTCGAAGTTACGAATAATTGAGTTTTTTTGTGTAAAACAAAAGTACGAATCGAAAATAAAATATAAATTTCCAAATTATGAAGAATTGATTTTTTTTTGTAAAACAAAAGTACGGGTCGAAAATAAAATATAAATTACCGAATTATGAAAAATTGTTTTTTTTGTAAAACAAAACTTCGGATCGAGAATAAAATATAAATTTTAAAATTACGAAAAACTAAGGTTTTTTGTGTAATTTTGAAATTACGAAAAATTGAGTTTTCTTTGTGTGTAAAACAAAAGAACGGATAAAAAATAAAGTTTTAATTTCGAAGTTACGAATAATTGAGTTTTTTTCTGTAAAACAAAGGTACGGATTGAAAATAAAATTTGATTTTCCAAATTATAAAAAATTGAGATTTTTTTGTAAAACAAAAGTACGGATCGAAAATAAAATATAAATTTCCAAATTATTAGAAATTGATTTTTTTTTCTAAATCAAAAGTACGGATAAAAAAAAGTTTAAATTTCGAAAATACGAAAAATAGAGTTTTTTTTCTATAAAACAAAAGTTCGGATCGAAAATAAAATTTGAATTTTCAAATTACGAAAAATTGGTTTTTTTGTGTAAAACACAACAACAGATCGAGAATAAAATATAAAATTCCAAATTATGAAAAATTGAGTTTTTTTGGTAAAACAAAAGTATGGATGCAAAATAAAATAAAAATTTCGAATTTACGAATAATTGAGTTTTTTTTGTGTAAAACAAAAGTACGGATCAAGAATAAAATATTAAATTCCAAATTATGAAAAACTGAGTTTGTTTTTGTAAAAAAGAAGTACGGATCCAAAATAAAATATAAAATATAAAATATAAAATTCAAAATTACGAAAAATTGAGTTTTTTTTCTGTAAAACAAAACTATGGATCGAAAATAAAATTCAAATTTCCTAATTATGAAAAATTGAGTTTTTTCTATAAAATAAAAGTACGAATCGAAAATAAAATATAAATTTCCAAATTATAAAAAAATGATTTTGTTTTTGTAAAACAAAAGTACAGATCGAAAAGAAAATAGAAATTTCTGAACTATGAAAAATTGATTTTTTTTGTCAAACAAAAGTACGGATCGAGAATAAAATATAAATTTCAAATTCACGAAAAATTGAGTTTTTTTGTGCAAAAGAAAAGTACGGATTGAAAATAAAATTTGAATTTCCAAATTATGAAAAATTGAGCTTTTTTTTTGTAAAACAAAAGTACAAATCGAAAATAAAATATAAATTTTCAAATTATGAAAAATTAATTTTTTTTGTAAAATTAAAGTAGCGATCGAAAATAAAATTTAAATTTCGAAATTACAAAAAATTGAGTTTTATTATGTAAAACAAAAGTACGGATCGAAAATAAAATTTAAATTTCAAAATTACAAAAAATTGATTTTTTTTGTGCAAAACAAAAGTACGGATCGAGAATAAAATATCAAATTCCAAATTATGAAAATTTCAGTTTTGTTTTTCTAAAACAAGAGAACAGATCCAAAATAAAGTATAAATTTCGAAATTACGAAAAAGTGAGTTTTTATGCGTAAAACAAAAGTACATATCAAGAATAAAATATGAATTTCAAAATTATGAAAAATTCATTTTTTTTTGTAAAACAAAAGTATGGAATGAAAAAAAAATATAAATTTCCAAATTATAAAAAATTTATTTTTTTTGTAAAACAAAAGTACGAATCGAAAATAAATTTTAAGTTTTGAAATTACGAAAAGTTGAGTTTTTTTTGTGTAAAACAAAAGTAGGGATCGAAAATAAAATTTGAATTTCGAAGTTACGAATAATCGAGTTTTTTTGTGTAAAACAAAAGTACGTATCGAGAATAAAATATAAAATTCCAAATTATGAAAAACTGAGTTCCTTTGTAAAACAAAAGTACTGATACAAAATAAAACATAAAATTCGAAATTACGAAAAATTGAGTTTTTTCTGTAAAACAAAAGTACGGCTCGACCCGTACTTTTGTTTTACACGAAAAAAACTCAATTTTTCAAAATTTCGAAATCACAAAAAATTGAGTTTTTTGTATAAAACAAAAGTACGGATCGAAAATAAAATTTAAATTTCCAAATTACGAAAAATTGATTTTTTTGTGCAAAACAAAAGTACGAATCGAGAATAAAATATAAAATTCCAAATTATGAAAATTTGAGTTTTTTTTGTTAAACAAGAGTACGGATCCAAAATAAAATATAAATTTCGAAATTACGAAAAATTGAGTTTTATGCGTAAAACAAAAGTACGTATCGAGAATAAAATATGAATTTCAAAATTATGAAAAATTCGTTTTTTTTTTTGCAAAATAAAAACATGGATCGAAAGTAAAATTTAAATTTTGAAATTACGAAAAATTGACTTTTTTTGTGTAAAACAAAAGTATGGATCGAAAATAAAATTTGAATTTCAAAGTGACGAATAATTGAGATTTTTTGTGTAAAACAAAAGTACGGATCGAGAATAAAATATAAAATTTCAAATTATGAAAAACTGAGTTCCTTTGTAAAACAAAAGTATGGATCCAAAATAAAATATAAAATTCAAAATTACGAAAGATTGAGTTTTTTTGTGTAAAACAAAAGTACGGATCGAAAATAAAATTTGAATTTCCTAATTATGAAAAATTGAGGTTTTTTGTAAAACAAAAGTACGAATTGAAAATAAAATTTGAATTTTGAAATTACGAAAAATTGAGTTTTTTTGTGTAAAACAAAACTACGTATTGAAAATAAAGTTTGAATTTCGAAGTTAGGAATAATTGAGTTTTTTTTAGTAAAACAAAAGTACAGATCGAGAAGAATATATAAATTTCCAAATTATGAAAAATTGATTTTTGTTTTTGTAAAACAAAAGTACGGATCGAGAATAAAATATAAGTTTTGAAATTACGAAAAATTGAGGTATTTTGTGTAAACGAAAAGTACGAATCAAAAATAAAATTTGAATTTTCAAATTATGAAATATTGAGTTTTTTTATGTAAAAAAAAGTACATATCGAAAGTAAAAATATAAATTTCCAAATTATGAAAATTTGTTTTTTTTAAAACAAAAGTACGGATCGAAAGTAAAATTTAAATTTAAAAAAAATATGGATCAAAAATAAAATATAAATTTCGAAATTACGAAAAAATGAGTTTTTTTGTGTAAAACAAAAGTACGGATCCAGAATAAAACATAAATTTCCAAATTATGAAAAATTGATTTTGTTTTGTAAAATAAAACTAGAGATCAAAAATAAAATATAAATTTCGAAATTATGAAAAATTGATTTTTTTTTCAAACTAAAGTATGGATCGAAAATAAAATGTAAATTTCCAAATTACGAAAAATTGAGTTTTTTTGTGTGAAACAGAAGTACGGATCAAAAATAAAATTTAGATTTCGAAATCATAAAAAATATAGGTTTTTTGTGTAAAACAAAAGTACGGATACAAAAGATAAATTGAATTCCTAAATTACGAAAAATTAAGTTTTTTGGTAAAACAAAAGTACGGATCGAGAATAAAATATAAATTTCCAAATTATGAAAAATAGATTTTTTTTTGTAAAACAAAATTATGGATCGAAAATAAAATATAAATTTCCAAATTATAAAAAATTGATTTTTTTTTTGTAAACCAAAAGTACGAATCGAGAATAAAATATAAATTTTTAAATTACGTAAAATTTAGTTTTTCTTGTAGAACAAAAGTACAGATCGAAAATAAAATTTGAATTTCCAAATTATGAAAAATTGGGTTTTTTTTGTAAAAAAAAGTACGGATCGATAATAAAATATAAATTTCCAAATTATGAAAAATTGAATATTTTTTTTGTAAAACAAAAGTACGGATCGAGAATAAAATATAAATTTCAAAACTACAAAAATTGAGTTTTTTGTGTAAAACAAAGGTACGGATTGAAAATAAAATTTGAATTTCCAAATTTTGAAAAATTGAGTTTCTTTTTTGTTAAAAAATTGTACGTATCGAAAATAAAATATAGATTTCCACATTATGAAAAAATGAGTTTTGTTTTTAAAACAAAAGAACGGACCGAAAATAAAATATAAATTACGAAAAATTAAGTTTTTTGTGTAAAACAAAAGTACAGAACGAGATTAAAATATAAATATCCGAGTTTTGAAAAATTGAGTTTTTTTCTGGCAAAACAGAAGTACGGATCAAAAATAAAATATAAATTTCCAAGTTATGAAAAAATGAATTTTTTTGTAAAGCAAAAGTATGGATCGAAAAGAAAATTTGAATTTCCAAATTACGAAAGATTGAGTTTTTTTTTGTGAAAGAAAGGTATGGATTCAAAATAAAATTTGAATTTCCAAATTATGAAAAATTGAGTTTTTTTTGTTAAACAAAAGTATGGATCAAAAATAAAATATAAATTTCCAAATTATGAAAAATTGATTTTTTTCCTAAAACAAAAGTATGTATCGAAAATAAAATTTAAATTTCCAAATTATGAAAAATTGATTTTTTTCCTAAAACAAAAGTATGTATCGAAAATAAAATTTAAATTTCGACAATACGAAGAATTGAGTTTTTTTGTAAAACAAAAGTACTGATCGAGAATAAAATATAAATTTCCAAATTACGAAAAATTGAGTTTTTTTGTGTAAAACAAAAGTACGGATCGAGAATAAAATATAAATTTCCAAATTATGAAAAATTGATTTTTTTTGTAAAACAAAAGTACGGATCGAAAATAAAATATAAATTTTCAAATTATGAAAAATTGAGTTTTTTTTTGTAAAACAAAAGTACGGATCGAAAATAAAATATAAATTTCCAAATTATGAAAAATTGATTTTTTTTGTAAAACAAAAGTACGGATCGAAAATAAAATATAAATTTCCAAATTATGAAAAATTGAGTTTTTTTTGTAAAACAAAAGTACGGATCGAAAATAAAATATAAATTTCCAAATTATGAAAAATTGAGTTTTTTTTGTAAAACAAAAGTACGGATCGAAAATAAAATATAAATTTCCAAATTATGAAAAATTGAGTTTTTTTTGTAAAACAAAAGTACGGATCGAAAATAAAATATAAATTTCCAAATTATGAAAAATTGAGTTTTTTGTTAAAACAAAAGTACTGATCGAAAATAAAATATAAATTTCCAAATTATGAAAAATTGAGTTTTTTTGTTAAAACAAAGTACGGATCGAGAATAAAATATAAATTTCCAAATTATGAAAAATTGAGTTTTTTTTGTAAAACAAAAGTACGGATCAAAAATAAAATATAAATTTCCAAGTTATGAAAAAATGAATTTTTTTGTAAAGCAAAAGTACGGATCAAAAATAAAATATAAATTTCCAAGTTATGAAAAAATGAATTTTTTTGTAAAGCAAAAGTATGGATCGAAAAGAAAATTTAAATTTCCAAATTATGAAAAATTGAGTTCTTTTTGTAAAACAAAAGTATGGATTCAAAATAAAATTTGAATTTCCAAATTATGAAAAATTGAGTTCTTTTTGTAAAACAAAAGTATGGATTCAAAATAAAATATAAATTTCCAAATTATGAAAAATTGAGTTTTTTTCTAAAACAAAAGTATGGATCGAAAATAAAATTTAAATTTCCAAATTATGAAAAATTGATTTTTTTTGTAAAACAAAAGTATGGATCGAAAATAAAATATAAATTTCCAAATTATGAAAAATTGATTTTTTTCGTAAAACAAAAGTACGAATCGAAAATAAAATATAAATTTTGAAATTATGAAAAATTGAGTTTTTTTGTAAAACAAAAGTACGAATCGAGAATAAAATATAAATTTCCAAATTATGAAAAATTGATTTTTTTTGTAAAACAAAAGTACGGATCGAGAATAAAATATAAATTTCCAAATTATGAAAAATTGAGTTTTTTTTTGTAAAACAAAAGTACGGATCGAAAATAAAATATAAATTTCCAAATTATGAAAAATTGATTTTTTTTTGTAAAACAAAAGTACGGATCGAGAATAAAATATAAATTTCCAAATTATGAAAAATTGATTTTTTTTGTAAAACAAAAGTACGGATCGAGAATAAAATATAAATTTCAAATTATGTAAAATTAAGTTTTTTTTGTAAAACAAAAGTAGGGATCGAAAATAACATATGAATTTCCAAATTATGAAAAATTGAGTTTTTTTGTGTAAAACAAATGTACGGATCGAGAATAAAATATAAATTTCCAAATTATGAAAAATTGAGTTTTTTTGTGTAAAACAAATGTACGGATCGAAAATAAAATATAAATTTCCAAATTACGAAAAATTGAGTTTTTTTTGTTAAAACAAAAGTACGGATCGAAAATAAAATATATATTTCACAGTTATGAAAAATTGAGTTTTTTTTGTAAAACAAAAGTACGGATCGAAAAATAAAATATAAATTTCCAAATTACGAAAAATTGAGTTTTTTTTTGTAAAACAAAAGTACGGATCGAGAATAAAATATAAATTTCCAAATTATGAAAAATTGAGTTTTTTTTTTGTAAAACAAAAGTATGGATCGAAAATAAAATATAAATTTCCAAATTATGAAAAATTGAATTTTTTTGTAAAACAAAAGTATGGATCGAAAATAAAATATAAATTTCCAAATTATGAAAAATTGAGTTTTTTTTTTGTAAAACAAAAGTATGGATCGAGAATAAAATATAAATTTCCAAATTATGAAAAATTGAGTTTTTTTGTAAAACAAAAGTATGGATTCAAAATAAAATTTGAATTTCCAAATTATGAAAAATTGACTTCTTTTTTGTTAAACAAAAGTATGGATCAAAAATAAAATATAAATTTCCAAATTATGAAAAATTGATTTTTTTCCTAAAACAAAAGTATGTATCGAAAATAAAATTTAAATTTCGACAATACGAAGAATTGAGTTTTTTTCTGCAAAACTAAAGTACAAATCGAGAATAAAATATAAATTTCCAAATTATGAACAATTGATTTTTTTTTGTAAAACAGAAGTACGGATCGAGAATAAAATATAAATTTCCAAATTATGAAAAATAGATTTTTTTTGTAAAACAAAATTATGGATCGAAAATAAAATATAAATTTCCAAATTATAAAAAATTGATTTTTTTTTAAACCAAAAGTACGGATCGAGAATAAAATATAAATTTCTAAATTACGAAAAATTGAGTTTTTCTTGTAGAACAAAAGTACGGATCGAAAATAAAATATAAATTTCCAAATTATGAAAAATTGAGTTTTTTTTTGTAAAACAATAGTACGGATCGAGAATAAAATATAAATTTCAAAATTATGAAAAATTGAGTTTTTTTTGTAAAACAAAAGTACGGATCGAAAATAAAATATAAATTTCCAAATTACGAAAAATTGAGTTTTTTTTGTAGAACAAAAGTACAGATCGAAAATAAAATTTGAATTTCCAAATTATGAAAAATTGGGTTTTTTTTGTAAAAAAAAGTACGGATCGATAATAAAATATAAATTTCCAAATTATGAAAATTGAGTTTTTTTGTAAAAGCAAAAGTACGGATCGAAAATAAAATATAAATTTCCAAATTATGAAAAATTGAAGTTTTTTTTGTAAAACAAAAGTATAGATCGAAAATAAAATATAAATTTCCAAATTATGAAAAATTGAGTTTTTTTGTAAAACGAAAGTACGGATTAAAAATAAAATATAAATTTCCAAATTATGAAAAATTGACTTTTTTTGTAAAACAAAAGTATGGATCGAAAATAAAATTTAAATTTCCAAATTATGAAAAATTGAGTTTTTTTGTATAAAACAAAAGTACGGATCAAGAATAAAATTTGAATTTCCAAATTATGAAAAAATGAGTTCTTTTTGGTAAAACAAAAGTATGGATTCAAAATAAAATATAAATTTCCGAATTATGAAAAATTGATTTTTTTTTGTAAAACAAAAGTACGGATCGAGAATAAAATATAAATTTCCAAATTATGAAAAATTGAGTTTTTTTCTGTAAAACAAAAGTACGGATCGAGAATAAAATATAAATTTCCAAATTATGAAAAATTGAGTTTTTTTTGTAAAACAAAAGTACAGATCGAGAATAAAATATAAATTTCCAAATTATGAAAAATTGATTTTTTTTTTTGTAAAACAAAGTACTGGATCGAGAATAAAATATAAATTTCCAAATTATGAAAAATTGAGTTTTTTTTGTAAAACAAAAGTAGGGATCAAAAAAATTATAAATTTCCAAATTATAAAAATTTGAGTTTTTTTGTAAGACAAAAGTGGGGATCGAACATAAAATATAAATTTCCAAATTAAGAAAAATTAATTTTGTATAAACAAAACTACGGATGGAAAAATAAAATATAGCTTTCAAATTATGAAAAATTGATTTTTAGTAAAACAAAATTATGAATCGAAAATAAAATATAAATTTCCAAATTATGAAAATTTGGGTTTATTTTTGTAAGACAAAGTAAAGATCGAAAGTAAAATTTAAATTTCGAAATTACAAAAATTGAGTTTTTTGTGTTAAACGAAAACTGTCGATCAAAAACAAAATTTGAATTTCCATGTCATGAAAAATTGAGTTTTTATGCGTAAAACAAAAGTACGAATCGAGAATAAAATATAAATTTTGAAATTACGATAAAATGAGTTTTTTTGTGGAAAATAGAAGCACTGGATCGAGGAATAAAATATAAATTTCCAAATTATGAAAAGTTGAGTTATTTTTTGTAACACAAAAGTCGCGAATCAAAATAAAATATAAATTTCCAAATTATGAAAAATTGAGTATTTTTTTGTTAAACAAAAGTACAGATCGAAAATAAATTATGAATTTTCAAATTACAAAAAAAATGATTTTTTTTGTATAAAAGAGTACGAATCGAAAATAAAACATAAATTTCAAAATTAGGAAAAATTGTTTTTTTTTGTAAAACAAAAGTACGGATCAAAAAGAAAATTTGAATTTCGAAGTTACGAAAAATTGAGTTTTTTTTTGTAAAACAAAAGTACGGATCGAGAATAAAATATAAATTTCCAAATTATGAAAAGTTGGGTTTTTTGAGTAAAACAAAATTAGGGATCGAAAATAAAATACAAAATTCCAAATTATGAAAAATTGATTTTTTTTTGTATAAAAACTACGGATCGAAAATAAAATTTAAATTTCGAAATAACGAAAAATTGAGTTTTTTTGTGTAAACTAAAAGTACGAATTGAGAATAAAATATAAATTTTCAAATTACAAAAATTCGAGTTTTTTTGTATAAAACAGAAGTATGGATCGAGATTAGAATATAAATTTCCAAATTATGAAAAAATTAGTTTTTTTTTGTAGAACAAAAGTACGGATCCAAAATAAAATATAAATTTCCAAATTATGAAAATTTGAGTTTTTTTTGTAAAACAAAAGTACGGATCGAAAACAAAATATAAATGTCCAAATTATGAGAAATTGACTTTTTTTTGTAAAAAAAATGTACGCATCGAAAATAAAATCTAAATTTCCAAATTATGAAAAATTGAGTTTTTATGTAAAACAAAAGTACGGATCGAAAATAAAATTTAAATATCGAAATTACGAAAAATTGAGTTTTTTTTAATTTCGAAGTTACAAAAAATTGAGTTTTTTCATGTCAAAGAAAAGTACGAATCGAGAATAAAATATAAATTTCCCAATTACAAAAGATTAATTTTTTTTTGTAAAAAAAAAGTACGGATCGAAAATAAAATTTAAATATTGAAATTACGAAAAATTGAGTTTTTTTGTATAAAACAAAAGTACGGATCGAGAATAAAATATAAATTTCCAAATTATGAAAAATTGAGTTTTTTTTAGTAAAACAAAAGTAGGGATCGAAAAAAAATATAAATTTCTAAATTATGAAAATTTGAGTTTTTTTGTAAAACCAAAGTAGGGATCGAAAATAAAATATAAATTTCCAAAATTACGAAAAATTAATTGTTTTTGTAAAAAAAGGTACAGATGGAAAATAAATTATAAATTTCGAAATTATGAAAAATTGATTTTTTTGTAAAACTAAATTACAAATCGAAAATAAAATATAAATTTCCAAATTATGGAAATTTGAGGTTTATTTTGTAAGACAAAAGTACGCGAATCTGAAAATAAAATTTAAATTTCAAAATTACTTGAAAATTTGAGTTTAGTTTTGTAAAAACAAGATCGATCGAAAAACAAAATTTAAATTTCCAAGATTCGAAAATGTGAGTTTTTATGCGTAAAATTAGAAGCACGAATCGAGAATAAAATAGAAATTTCAAAATTATGAAAAATTGAGTTTTTTTGTGTAAAACAGAGTACGGATCGAGAATAAAATATAAATTTCCAAATTATGACAAATTGAGTTTTTTTGTGAAAACAAAAATATGGATCGAGTATAAAATATGAATTTCGAGGTCTACGAAAAATGAGTTTTTAGTGTAAAACAAAAGTAATGAATCGAGAATAAAACTTGAATTTCAAATTACAAAAAATAGAGTTATTTTTGTGTAAAACGGAACTATGGATCGAGAATAAAATATAAATTTCTAAAATTATGAAAAATTGAGTTTTTTTGTAAAACAAAAGTACGTGATCGAGAATAAAATATAAATTTCTAAATTATGAAAAATTGAGTTTTTTTGTGTGAAACAAAAGTGCGGATCGAAAATAAAATATAAATTTCCAAATTATGAAAAATTGAGTTTTTTTTTGTAAAAAAAATAGGACTAATCGAAAATAAAATATAAAGTTCCTAATTATGAAAAATTGATTTTATTTTGTAAAACAAAATGACAAATCGAAAATAAAATTTAAATTTTGAAATGACAGAAATTGAGTTTTTTTGTGTAAATCAAAAAGTACTGATTGAGACTAAAATATAAATTTTGAAATTACGAAAATTGAGTTTTTGTTTGTTGTAAAACAAAAGTACTGGATCGAGAATAAAATATAAATTTCCATATTAGGAAAAATTGAGTTTTTTTGTAAAACAAAAGTGCGAATGTAAAAGTAAAATACAATTTTCAAATTATGAAAAATTGAGTTTTTAAAAAAGTACTGGATCGAAAACAAAATATAAAATGTCCTAATTATGAAAAATTGACTTTTCTTGTAAAAAGAAAGTACGGATCGAAAATAAAATCTAAATTTCCTAATTATGAAAAATTAGGTTTTTTAGTAAAACAAAGTTACATATCGAAAATAACATATAAAATTCCAAATTATGAAAAATTGAGTTTTTTTTTGTAAAAAAAAATACGGATAAAAAATATAAAATATAAATTTCAAATTATAGAAAAATTGATTTTTTTGTTAAACAAAAATGCGAATCGAAAAATAAAATTTAAATTTCGAAATGGAGAAAAATTGAGTTTTTGTGTAAAACAAAAGTACAGGTCGAAAAATAAAATAAAAATTTCCAAATTATGAAAAGTTGAGTTTTTTTGTGTAAAACAAAATTGAAAATAAAATATAAATTTCAAATTATAAAAAATTGATTTCTTTTGTGTAAAACAAAAGTACGGATCGAAAATAAAATTTGAATTTCCAAATTACGAAAAAATGACTTTTACTTTGTAAAACAAAAGTACGGATCGAGAATAAAATACAAATTTCAAAATTATGAAAAATTGATTTTTTTTGTGCAAAACAAAAGTCACGGATCGACAATAAAATATAAATTTTGAAATTACAAAAATTGAGTTTTTTACGTAAAACAAATGTACATATCAAAACAAAATTTTAATTTCCAAATTATGAAAAATTGATTTTTATTTTGTAAAACAAAAGTACGGATCAAAAATAAAATTGAAATTTCGAAATTTCGAAAAATTGTGATTTTTGTGTAAAGCGAAACTGCATATCGAAAATAAAATTTGAATTTTGAAGTTATGAAAAAGTTGAGTTTTTGTAGTGAAACAAAGGAGTACGGATCGAAAATAAAATATAAATTTCCAAATTATGAAAAATTTAGTTTTTTTTTGTAAAAAAAATAGGACTAATCGAAAATAAAATATAAAGTTCCTAATTATGAAAAATTGATTTTATTTTGTAAAACAAAATGACAAATCGAAAATAAAATTTAAATTTTGAATGACGAGAAAGTGAGTTTTTGTGTAAATCAAAAGTCTGATTGAGACTAAAAATATAAATTTTGAAATTACGAAAAATTGAGTTTTTGTTGTAAAACAAAAGTACGGATCGAGAATAAAATATAAATTTCCATATTAGGAAAAATTGAGTTTTTTTTTGTAAAACAAAAGTGCGAATGTAAAGTAAAATACAATTTTCAAATTATGAAAAATTGAGTTTTTTTAAAAAAAGTACGGATCGAAAACAAAATATAAATGTCCTAATTATGAAAAATTGACTTTTCTTGTAAAAAGAAAGTACGGATCGAAAATAAAATCTAAATTTCCTAATTATGAAAAATTAGGTTTTTTTTTTGTAAAACAAAATTACATATCGAAAATAACATATAAAATTCCAAATTATGAAAAATTGAGTTTTTTTTTGTAAAAAAAAGTACGGATCGAAAATAAAATATAAATTTCCAAATTATGAAAAATTGATTTTTTTGTTAAACAAAAGTGCTGAGTCGAAAATAAAATTTAAATTTCGAAATGGAGAAAAATTGAGTTTTTTTGTGTAAAACAAAAGTACAGATCGAAAAATAAAATAAAAATTTCAAATTATGAAAAGTTGACTTTTTTTGTAAAATAAAATTGAAAATAAAATATAAATTTCAAATTATAAAAAATTGATTTCTTTTAGTGTAAAACAAAAGAAATACGGATCGAAAAATAAAATTTGAATTTCAAATTACGAAAAAATGACTTTTACTTTGTAAAACAAAAGTACTGGATCGAGAATAAAATACAAATTTCAAAAATTATGAAAAATTGATTTTTTTTGTAAAACAAAAGTACTGGATCGACAATAAAATATAAATTTTGAAATTACAAAAATTGAGTTTTTTTACGTAAAACAAATGTACATATCAAAAACAAAATTTTAATTTCCAAATTATGAAAAATTGATTTTTATTTTTGTAAAACAAAAGTACGGATCAAAAGTAAAATTGAAATTTCGGGAAATTTCGAAAAATTGTGATTTTGTGTAGAAAGCGAGCTGCATATCGAAAATAAAATTTGAATTTTGAAGTTATGAGAAAATTGAGTTTTTGTGTGAAACAAAAATACGGATCGAAAATAAAATATAAATTTCCAAATTATGAAAAATTTAGTTTTTTTGTAAAAAAATAGGACTAATCGAAAATAAAATATAAAGTTCCTAATTATGAAAAGTGATTTTATTTTGTAAAACAAAATGACAAATCGAGAAATAAAATTTAAATTTTGAAATGACGAGAAATTGAGTTTTTGTGTAAATCAGAAATCTGATTGAGACTAAAATATAAATTTTGAAATTACGAAAAATTGAGTTTTTTTGTTGTAAAACAAAGAGTACGGATCGAGAATAAAATATAAATTTCCATATTAGGAAGAATTGAGTTTTTTTGTAAAACAAAAGTGCGAATGTAAAGTAAAATACAATTTTCAAATTATGAAAAATTGAGTTTTTAAAAAAAATCTGGATCGAAAACAAAATATAAATGTCTAATTATGAAAAATTGACTTTTCTTGTAAAAAGAAAGTCGGGTCGAAAATAAAATCTAAATTTCCTAATTATGAAAAATTAGGTTTTTGTAAAACAAAATTACATATCGAAAATAACATATAAAATTCCAAATTATGAAAAATTGAGTTTTTGTAAAAAAAATACGGATAAAAAATAAAATATAAATTTCAAATTATGAAAAATTGATTTTTTGTTAAACAAGAAATCTGAATCGAAAATAAAATTTAAATTTCGAAATGGAGAAAAATTGAGTTTTTGTGTAAAACAAAAGTCTGGATCGAAAAATAAAATAAAAATTTCCAAATTATGAAAAGTTGACTTTTTTTGTAAAATAAAATTGAAAATAAAATATAAATTTCAAATTATAAAAAATTGATTTCTTTTGTGTAAAACAAAAGTGCTGGATCGAAAATAAAATTTGAATTTCAAATTACGAAAAAATGACTTTTACTTTGTAAAAAACAAAAGTACTGGATCGAGAATAAAATACAAATTTCAAAATTATGAAAAATTGATTTTTTTTGTAAAACAAAAGTACGGATCGACAATAAAATATAAATTTTGAAATTACAAAAGTTGAGTTTTAAGTAAAACAAATGTACATATCAAAAACAAAATTTTAATTTCAAATTATGAAAAATTGATTTTATTTTGTAAAACAAAAGTGCTGGATCAAAAATAAAAATTGAGAATTTGAAATTTCGAAAAATTGTGATTTTGTGTAAAGCGAAGCTGCATATCGAAAATAAAATTTGAATTTTGAAGTTATGAAAAATTGAGTTTTTGTGTAAAACAAAAAAATGGATCGAGAATAAAATATAATTTTCCAAATAATGAAAAATTTATTTTATTATTAGTAAAAGCAAAAGTACTGGATAAAAAATAAAATAGAAATTTCTGAGATTTTGAGAAATTGATTTTTGTAAAACAAAAGTATAGGCCGAGAATAAAATATAAATTTCCAAATTACGAAAAATTGATATTTTTTTGTATAAGAAAAGTAACTGGATCAGAAAATAAAATTTAAATTTCAAAATTATGAAAAATTGAGTGTTTTTTGTAAAAACAAGAGTACTGGATCGAGAATAATGTATAAATTTCCAAATAATAGAAAAATTGAATTTTTTTTTTATTGTAAAGCAAAAATCTTGGTAAAAATAAAATATAAATTTACAAATTATGAGAAATTGATTTTTTATAAAACAAAAGTACGGATCGAGAATAAAATATAAATTTCCAAATTATGTGAGTTTTTTTTTGTAAAACAAAACTACGGATCGAAAATAAAATATAAATTTGCGAATTATGAAAAATTGGATTTTTTTTTGTAAAACAAATGTACGGATTGAAAATAAAATTTAAATTTTCAAATTTTGAAAAATTGAGTGTTTTTGTGGGGAAAACAAAAGTACTGGATCGAAAATAAAATTTGAATTTCCAAATAACGAAAAGATTGAGTTTTTGTGTAAAAAAAAAAAGTCTGAGTCGAGAATAAATATAAAATTTCAAAATTACAAAAAATTGAGTTTTTACTGTAAAGAGAAATCACGGATCGTGAATAAAGTATAAATTTCCAAATTATGAAAAATGGATTTTTTGTAAAACAAAAAGTGCAGATTCAAAATAAAATATAAATTTCCAAATTATGAAAAATTGAGATTTTTTGTAAAACAAAAGTTCGGATCGAAAATAAAATATAAATTTCCACATTACGTAAAATTGATTTTTTTTTTGTAAAAAAAAGTACGAATCAAAAAGAAAATATAAATTTCCAAATTATGAAAAATTGATTTTTTTTTGGTAAAACAAAAGTACAGATTGAAAATAAAATTTAAATATCGAAATTACAAAAAATTGAGTTTTTTTTGTGTAAAACAAAAGTATGGATCAGACACAAAGTTTGAATTTCGAAGTTACGAAAAATCGAGTTTTTTTGTGTGAAACAACAGTGATCTGAATCGAAAATAAAATTTAAATTTTGACATTAAGAAAATTATGAAATTGAGTTTTTTTGTGTAAAACAAAAGTACGGATAGAAAACAAAATATAAATTTCCAAATTATGAAAAATTGAGTTTTTCTGTAAAACAAAAGTACGGATTGAAAATAAAATGTAAATTTCCAAATTACGAAAAATTGAATTTTTTTTCTGTAAAACAAATGTACGGATCGAGAATAAAATAGAAATTTTCGAATAATGAAAAATTGATTTTGTTATTGTAAAGCAAAAGTACGGATAAAAAATAAAACATAAATTTCCGAATTATGAGAAATTTATTTTTTTTGTAAAACAAAAGTATAGATCGAAAATAAAATTTAAATTTCAATATTACGAAAAAATGAGTTTTTTCTTGTGTAAAACAAAAGTACGGATCGAAAATAAAATTTGATTTTCCAAATCACAAAAAATTGAGTTTTTTGTAGTAAAAGCAGAAAATCTGGATCGAGAATAATATATAAAATTCGAAATTATGAAAAATTTAGTTTTTTATGTAAAACAAAAGTACGGATCCAAAATAAAATATAATTTTAGAAATAACGAAAAATTGAGTTTTTGTGCTTAAAAAAAGTACATATCGAGAATAAAATACAAATTTCCAAATTATGAGAAATTGAGTTTTTTTTTGTAAAATAAAAGTACGGATCGAAAATAAAATTTAAATTTCAAAATTACAAAAAATTGAATTTTTTTGTGGAAAACAAAAGTACGGATCGAAAACAAAATTTGATTTTACAAATTACAAAAAATTGAGTTTTTTTGGTGTAAAACGAAAGTATGGATCGAGAATAAAATATAAAATTCCAAATAATGAAAAATTGAGTTTTTATATGTCAAAACAAAAGTACGGATCTAAAATAAAATAAATACTGGATCTAAAATAAAATATAAATTTCAAAATTACGAAAAATTAAGTTTTTATCGTAAAACAAAAGTGCGTATCGAGAATAAAATATAAATTTTCAAATTATGAGAAATTGAGTTGTTTTTGTAGAAACTAAAAATCTGGATTGAAAATAAAATTTAAATTTTCAAAGTACAAAAAATTTATTTCTTTTGTGTAAAACAAAAGCACGGATCGAGAATAAAATATAAATTTCCAAATTAAGAAAAATTGATTTTTGTAAGTAAAACAAAAGTATGGATAAAGAATAAAATATAAATTTCAAAATTACAAAAAATGGAGTATTTTGTGTAAAAAAAATTATGGATCGAAAACAAAATTTGAATTTCCAAATTATGAAAAGTTGAGTTTTTTTTTGTAAAACAAAAGTACAGATCGAAAAAAAAATATAAATTTCCAAATTATGAAAAATTTACTTTTTAAGTAAAACAAAAGATACGGATCGAGAATAAAATATAAATTTCAAAATTACGAAAAGTGAGTTTTTGTGTAGAAAAAAAAATACGGATTTTAAACAAAATTTGAATTTCCAAATTATAGAAAAGTTCGAGTGTTTTTACGTAAAACAAAAGTCTGGATCGAAAAAAAAATTATAAATTTCAAATTATGAAAGATTGATTTTTAAGTAAAGCAAAGAAGTACTGGATCAGAATAAAATATAAATTTCAAAATTACGAAAAATTGAGTTTTTAGTGTAGACAAAAAGATACGGATCGAAAACAAAATTTGAATTTACAAATTATGAAAAGTTGGAGTTTTTTGTAAAACAAAAGTATGGATCGAAAAAAATATGAATTTCCAAATTATGAAAAATTTATTTTTTGAGTAAAACAAAAGATACTGGATCGAGAATAAAATATAGAATTTCAAAATTACGAAAAATTGAGTTTTTGTGTAAGACAAAAGAGTATGGATCGAAAACAAAATTTCAATTTCCAAATTATGAAAAGTTCGAGTTTTATGCAAAATAAATAAAATACGGATCGAATAAAAAAAATATAAAATATAAAATTATGAAAAATTGAATTTTTTTGCAAATCAAAAAGTACAGATTGAGAATAAAATATAAATTTAAAATTACGAAAAATTGAGTTTTTGTGTAAAACAAAAATACGCATTGAAAATAAATTTGAATTTCGAAATCATAAATGATTGAGTTTTTTAGTAGTCACGAGTTGAGAATAAAATATAAAATTCCAAATTATGAAAAAATGAGTTATTGATGATTTGAGATTTGATGATGTTTAAAAAGCTTTGATGATTGTTTTTAGAATATCTTTGGGTTTTAGTGATTAATGGTTCTTAATTGATTTAGCATTATTCTAAGATGTTAGATTATCGTATATATAGTTAGCTAATTGAAATATGATAATCTGTTGATTTTGTTATTCATCAATTAGTCTGCTAATCCTGTTGCTTTAGTCGACTATTTTCATTGTTGTACCGGGAATCTGAGGTTTAATGAGAAATGGCTAATGCCCATCCCTTCTGCAGCTGGATTATTGTGTTTCCGGACCCTAACTTTGCTGCGAGAAAAGTGCGAGCCGTGGGCTTTAAAGCTTTTTAAAAGACATTGACCCCGAAGCTTCTCTTTCTTTTGCCTATAAATACAGCCTCTAAGGGCCCCGTTTAAAGAGTGCAAGAAGGAGCTCAAGAGAATACACACGAGAGTTGCTTGAACTTTCGAGGCGCTAAAGACATCTGCGAGAATTCAGTCTCTTGGTTTTAGAGTTTCAAAGAAGATTTTTGCTTTCGCTTTACATTGTATTCTTTAATCTCGGGATAGAGAT
This sequence comes from Lablab purpureus, assembly GCA_030347555.1. Taxonomy (NCBI): domain Eukaryota; kingdom Viridiplantae; phylum Streptophyta; class Magnoliopsida; order Fabales; family Fabaceae; genus Lablab; species Lablab purpureus. The sequence continues at coordinate 24,320,091 of CM059262.1, read as the reverse complement.
TTGTAGGAGGTTTTTAGAACCCTGTTATGCGTGATTGGGGTGATCACGGTGACTCCATTACAGTGAGTCGAGTGGTTTAGAACTATTCTATAGTGATTTTAGAATAGAGTTCTTTTGATTTTCTTGTAGTGTTCGAAAACAATTGTTGTAAAGAATTCATTCTACGTTGGTGATTAGGATGCGTAGGTTTGCGGGATAACCAAAGTCTGGATGTAGTTTCTTGCATAAGAAACGAACGAGTATAATTCTTTGTGTCATCTTTTCTCTCCGCTTCATCATCTGTCATATTCTACATTAGAACTAACCTACTATTTTGCATCAATCGGTTGGCTATTTCTCGTTACGCTACACCAGTAAGGTTTGCGATACTGAAAAAGTTTTCTTTAAACCCCGCGTATCAATTCAGCCCCACGCCTTCTTGATATATAATTTCGCTTTGCTAACAATTGGTATCAAGAAGCGGGTTCTTAGCATGAGTACTCAAGAAAGATTCAAGATAGGTGACAAAACTCCACTTTCTTTGAAGGAGCATCTACCAGCCAGACCTGCACTTTTTGTAGGAAAGACACATCTTCATTTCATATTCACTTATATGTTCATCAATCATTTATCACTTTTTCATATTAAATTAAATTTGAAAGGTTAAGGAGATGGAAGGTATAAGAAACGAAGGTACTGGAAGAAGTGATTTTGGTCTCGGCATTAGCGGCAAGCCACTCTCCGGTTTCCCTCATCTTCTTCTGCACTGTGCCTTCGATTGCTTGGCCCAAGAACAGGTCCATCACCGTCTTTCGCATGTCGGAGTTTCTGTTCATCGAAATGAAATAGGTTTAGAAGAAGTAGGGAAGTGGTTATGGGGGCGAAGGTTGAGAGAAGAGAACTTACGGTAGAGGAAGGGGTTCGGTGTCTCTAAAGCTTCCAGCGCCCAGAATGCGTTGCATCTGCATGACGGAGGGTTTGGGAGGGCCATTCGGAACCCTATTCCTGCGAGGAAGACGTTTGATTGGAGGAGAATCTGAATCGCTGCTTTGGGGAATGCTTCCACTCCCACTTTGGGTTTCGTTACACTGCACACGCAAAACATACCTCCCTCTTTCGACTTTCTTCTGAATGCTTCTTCCCATATAAAACGGATAAGACCACTCTCAAAATATCTATTCCTACAAACCAAACAAGTAATATCTCCAAGGCGTTTTTTCTCTCTTCTTTATCATTAGGGTTAAGGTTCACTTATTGAGTTTTTCCTTTTTATATCTATAACAAAAATGTACTTTTCTAATAATAAAAATAAAAACAATAAAAACAATTATATTTCTTAAAAGTAAAGTTTTTGAAATTTTTTATTATAAATTTATAATTTTTGAATTCTTTTCAAATTTTTAAACTTAATTTTTAAAACATAATTAATTGAATTAAAATAACAATAATTACAAAAAATTATATTCATTAATTATGTTTGTAAAAGTAAAAAAATCGAATTCTCAAAAATTTTAACCATTATAATTTTTAAAAAATTCAAAAGTTACAAACATAATATTTTTTTCAAATTATAATAAATAATTATACATAATAAAAAGTTTGCAATAAAATGATTAATTAAATTAAGTGAATTAAAAGGAAACACAAATATATTAAAAATTATAAAACTTTTTAATTAATTTTTATTTTTAATTATTAAAAAGGTAAACAGACATGTGAGAGTATCTTTTATAAGGTGAATTTTTCTTTCTCATGTTTATATTTCATATCCTATTTTATTTTTATTATATTTTAAAGTAAAATAATGATTATATTTTAAAATAAAAATATTACTTAAATATTGAAAATAACTTTAATTTATTTGTGACCATTTATAAACACAGCAGATACTTCTAAAATAATAATCTATTTTGTGTAATAATAATATATAATATATAATATATATATATATATATATATTTTATATTTATATTTTACTTTTAATTATATTTTAAAATAAAAATTATATATTATTTAAATGTTGAGAATAACTTTAATTTTTTTATAAGTACTTATAAATGACTGTAAACAATTATTCTTAAAAATTGCTATTAAAACAATTCTTAATATATTTATATATATTGTTTTCCAATGATTTAGAAATATAAAATAATAATTAACAATTTATTTTAAAAATTAATTAATTATATTTTATTTATTAAACTGTAAAATTATTTAACTAAAAAATCACACAAAAAGAAGTTACTAAATGACATATTTCTTCTATACAAAATAACTTACAAATAAAACTTTTTAATATGTGAATTTTTTTATCTTGAATTTTTAATAAAATGAGATATTAGAATCATAACTTTAATATTTTTTAAAAATTTATATTTTAAATTTATTTTGTTCTTATATTTTATATAAATAAAAGTAATAAATTATTAATATTAAATAAAATGTCTTTAAGAAAATGATTGAAATAATTTTAATTTTAATTAATAAAATATAATGACAAAATAATTTATAATTTATTTTTAAAAACCATACTATACAAATTAAACAATTCGTGTGTTTGACTGTACATATACCCAAATTAGACATTCATACACTGACAATAGAGAGAAGAGATTTTACTGTAACAATGAGAACACATGATAATATCTATCTTTAAGAAAGTGGGGAAAGGTGCAAGAGTGTCAGAATGACATCAAATCTATATATGTAAGAGAAATATCAATGATGACTCATTTTTCACTAATTCATTAAAAGTGCCTTGTATTATAACAATATGACAAAAGACAATGGATAAGATAGAATTTGAGCAAGAAGAAAAATATGAATCAAACATAAAATAAAATGCATGTAAAGGAAGAGTTAAAAATAAACAATGGTAAATGCAACTCATTATGCACCAATTCATCGGATTTAAGTTATAGTTGGAGATAATAAAAAAGCAGTTAAATTATAAATGGAGAGCCAATTTCGTCTCTTACCCCTTCCTTCATATATCTCAAAAACCATATATTTTGAAACAAAAATAATGATTGGTAATATTTATGTACTTACTATACATCCAAAAAAAAAATAAAAGACGTACCAAACAGCAGAAAAGAATATGTGCTTAAAAGAGAGTATGTGCAAAAATTGTTTACCTGAAATTTTCAAAATCTTTTGCTGAAAAGCAGAATTGAGACGAGACTCGATATCTAAAGATAAAATTGAGGCCAGAGTTGGGTCATTCAATGCCACAAACTCAAGCACAGATGCAGCTTTTTCTTGTAAAGTGGGAGGAGAGGACTTCAGAATCTCAACAAGGTGTGCAATGAAAACGGGATCCAGTATATCATTCCTGAAAGATTTAACAAATAAAAAGTTAATGCTAACTACCACTAAGTAGAACACTTATGACACTGTTGCGGGATCAAACAATATGAACATCAATATTGAACTTGATAATTGAACTTCAACAAATCCAGGACCCTTCTAGGAAATTTGGTTCGGATCCCTCTAGTAACCTTGAGTATGTCTTTGATACAGTTTGTTCGGTGCTACTAAACTCGGTTGAAACACATTCACTTTTTGCTCCACCAAATGCCTTTTGAGATCCATTAGCTGGTCGATCATAAAGCTGAAAAGAATCAATGTACTTGACAATCAATGAGAAAAAATAATTAACTCTAAAGTTCCTGCGAGATGTGGAATACAAACCTTCAATTGCATTTGTTTACTGAGATGAAATATCCAGAGCTAGTATACTCAAAGACTGTAGAGGCAAATCAAGCCATCAATAAAACCTCATTCAGTTTTATCCTTATATCTAGAGAGCCTTGCCGGACTTAATTATCACAAAAGAAATAACATACCTTTTCCACAATAGTTCCAGCTATCCACTGAGCATTTCAAAATACTAACTAAAGGACCTAAAGCCCCTTCGACTTCAATTACCCGAGCAAACAATATTGTTGCATCCGAGAAAATCACAAAGCAACAATTACAATTTGTTAGAGATATGATATATGATATAATTATGTTAGGGACATGAATTGATTACATTAAACTAGAAGATATGATATAACTGGATAGGGAAGTATCTTACCAAATATTTTCACTATTACATATTGATTTTGTTTCTTATTATTGTATCTCCACAATTACAAGCAATCCTCTCTAAATGGTTTTAGGTTTCAAGATTTTTTTTTACCTTTCATTTCCTTTTCACCCCACACAGTTCCTGAATACTATCACGTCCACTACCATCTTTGACGTGACCCACTACCAACGTGCTGAAAAAATTTCATGTTTACCAACGTGCCACTAAAACTAGTACCTTATCCTTGACCACTATTAGCACAACTTCAAAGAACCTCTTTTTTATTATTCACAACTATAGATGTGATCATTCATTTTGTGTTGCTACAATGGGTATGCTCTCTATAAGATTAGCTCGGGGTTGTTCACATTAACTTGGCGAGAGTGCGTCTAAAAAGTCCTCCGTGAAAGAATCATGTGGTGCGGTGAAAGGTTTCCCATTGGGGTTTATGGACCCCTGGACTTCACCTAATTGTGGAAGAGAGGAGTTGCATAAGTTATAAACTCTCTTGCATGATGCTACACAATCAAAACCCTCATCCTCAGACGACAGCTACTCTCTGGCTCATGTAATTCACACACCTCATAATTTGGCATGTTGCTTCTCTTCAAGCGAGCGATTTCCTATGACGATTCTTACTCAAAGCTCCTCGACTTTCAATGACTTTGATTTATTATTGTTTGGTTCAAAGTGGCTTTTTGTGCTTGTTTGGTTTAATGTGGTCTTTTGTGGTTGTTTGGGAGTTTAATAACAACTTTCGCTTCAATTGAATCCATTATGACCATCAATATTGTTCTCCTTATTATGTCTAAAAAACACACTGGAACAACCAACTACATTGCTTGGACTGTTGCTATCCAACTGTGGTTTCAAGGAAAATATTGTATTGTCCACTTGAACACCAAAATCACAAACATTGCAACTACTAATAAAACATGTTGGAAGCAATTGACATCTCTCTATGCAGTGTTCTCTAGTTTTCCCTTGCTCCAAACCTCCAAGCACAATTCGAGGCATTTACTACTTTTGTTGATAAATGGACGAAGGCCTAGAAACTATATTATAATATAATGCCCGCACTAGATTAATGAACACTAAATTGGAAAACAGGGACATGTTGATAAACTTGATTGTCTCATTGCAAAATATTTCAAACTCATGCCCTTCATTAATGATCCAGATATATCTAACAATCAACGGAGACAATTCTTTATGGTTATTGCTCTTGTGGGACTATCACATGACTATGTTGTAGTTCAAAATCCAATTTTATTGAACCCCTTACTCCTACCTATGAAATAGCCCGAAAGCAATTGTGTCTCTCCAATCCACATACTTTTGGATCCTCCTCCACAACTATAGGGGATTCTTCTACCCTTGTCTCACAAGTATCCTATTATGGAAGACATAGTCTTTGTTACTACTACAATAAGTATTAGGGACACATTGAACACCAATGTCTATGTCTTCTCTGCCTTTATTGCTCTTGAACACCAATGTCTTGAGTATTCAATTGAAGAAAACTTGTGTTTACTTCTTCCTAGTTTTTCCAATCTTAAGTCCTTTCAGTGTGACTTGTATCAGTTAGGCAAACTTGTACTAATTATGGTCCTTGTGCCAATAAATGTGTTGCACCATATTTTGTTTTAGTTCACTTTGATATGTTCAAATTTGGGATAATTTTATTTTGTTACATTTATAGATGATTTTGCTCAATCTACTTTAGTTTTTCCAATGATAAAGTTTTTGATGTTTTGTCTCTTTTTCAAAGTTTATTTACCAAAGATCAAAATCAGTTTGGGCTATCGATTAAAATTCTACAAACTAACAAAGCAAAAGAATCTTTGTTCTACCAATTTCAATATTTTCTAAACTTACAAGAGTTTCTTCATCAAACATCATATGTCTATTTATCACAACAATAAGGAGTTTTAAACACAAAAGTCATTACTTGGTGGAAACAACTTGTACTCTTCTTTTTCATTGTAATGTCCCATAATTTTTTTTAGGGGATGTCATTCTTATTATCTATCATTTAATCGTTCACATTTCCTCATCAATTCTAAACAATCAAATTCCTTATTCAACCTTGATACTACTTCATCTTATTTCCTTAAGTGTCTTCAAGAGTGCATTCATGATCTCACTCTAAACTAAAATAAGTTATATGCAAAATCCCTACAATGTATATTTCTTGGTTAGTCTCGTCTCCATAAGGGTTACAAATGTTTCTCTCCACAACTTCAATAATATACTATATTTGTTGATGCTACTTTCTTTGAAAATGCTCCTTTCTTTTCTTCCACCATTAAAGATATTCTTTTAGAGATTCCACATGTACTTCTAGACTCACTTGTTGCTCTTTCTCTAACACCACTTTTCATTCCTCAACCACCTCTACCAATCACATATCACTAATGGACACGTACTCACTTGGCACCACCTTTGAAAGATTCCTAACATCATCTCTTGCTCCACCTTCTTATTATTATTGTCAAAACTCGATTTTTCTATAGCATTTAGCAAAGGTTAAAGTCCACTCATAATCCTAATCCTAAATATGTTTTTAATGTTCATTGTCTATCTTTCTCCTATTAGTCTTTTGTCTCTTTCGATGGTGTTTATTCCTAAATCTACAAATGATGTCATTGTTGACCATATTGGCAAAAAATGATGCTAGTAGAAATGGTTGTGTTGGAAGTCAACAACACATGGGAGCATGTGCCCTTGCCTTTTAACAAATCCATTGTTGGGTGTCAATGGGTTTATACATTCCAGATAGAAGGCACTATTGATCACTACGCTTGCATACTCAAAATTTTGGACATGATTAAGGTGAGATTTTTTTCCAATAGCAAAAATCACGTTAGTTATTTTTCTCGTTATGGTTTTTATTTATCACTGGCTTCTTCATTAATTAGACATAAAAAATGTCTTCCTTCGTCATAAGTTGCAAGAAGTGGTGTATATGGATCAACCATCCAATTTTAGAATCTCCAACCACTCACGCCTTCATGGTTTGAAGCAATCTACTCGAGCATGGTTTGGTCATTTCACCTACTGCTCTACTTGAGTTTGGTATGACTATTTGTGAAATTAAACACTCAATCTTTCACCTCCATTTCCCATCTAGACTCTGCATATGCCTTGTTGTATATGTTGATGATATTGTCTTCACCACCAATGATTCTAACAATATCCTTTGTCTTGAGCTCACCTCCCCAATTTATTTCAAACTAAGGACTTGGATCCACTCAAGTACTTCCTCGCATAGGAGTTTTCCAATCATCCACTACTATTGTAATTTCTCAGCAAAAATATGCCTTAAACATCCTCAATGAACAAAATGTGGTGTGTTTGATTGTCACCCATGACACTCCTATGGATCCTAGTGTGAAGCTTCTTTTAGGTCAAAGGGTGACACTAAAAGACCCTACAAGATATCATCATCTAGTAGATAACCTTAATTATTTCACTGTCATTAGACCAAACATTACATTTGCAATTAGTGTGGATAACCAATTCTAGAATAACCCATGTGATTACCATTTGAAAGATGACATGTTTTGATACCTCAAAAATGCACCAAGTCATGGATTAATATACAAGGACAAAGGCAACTCCAAATTGTCTATTACTTGACGACGATTGAGTAGGATCACTCACCATTAGACATCAAGTTCGCTTTTGGATATTATGTTCGCAGAGGGAACTTGATCTCCTAGAGGAGCAAGAAGCGGAACCGGTTTCGGATCTAGTGTTGAAGCCGAGTACCATGTCATGACAATATCCAACAACTAAAATTTGGAGCCACCCAAAGTACTAAACTCAGATACAACAATCAAGTTGCTATTCAATTGTGTCAAATCCAATCATCATACCAAATACATAAAGATTGATTGTCACTTTCTAAGAAAGAAGGTGCTCTCAAGAGAAATCATCATTGACTTTCTTAACTTCAATTAGCAACTTGTAAACATGTTCACTAAATCCCCTAAGGGCTCCCATGTTGATAGCATGTGCACCAAACTTGGCTCATATGACATATATACTTTAGAGGGGAGTGTTAGAGAAATAATTTGATTACATTAAATATGGAGATATGATATGATTTGATAGGAAATACCTTACCAAATATTTTCACATTATTTGGTATTGATTTTGTTCCTCATTGTATCAATTCTTCATTATTAATAAGAGTACTCATGTGCGTCTAGATCACACAATTACAAACAATCCTCTCCATACAATTTAAAGTATGAGACCACAAATTTAAATTATTTCAACAATTCAAGTTTTCACAATCAATGTTTCTCTCCACAACTTCAATGATATACTATATTATCTCCACCAACGCTCTTTTTTTTCTCTTTCTTTATCACTACTGGAAACTCATCCTCCACTTATTGAGTTTTTCTTTTTTTATACCTACAACGAAAACACATATGTTGTCCACTTTTCTAATAATAAAAAGTAAAAATAATAAAAACAATTGTATTTCTTAAAAATATTTTTTTGAAATAATTTTTTTGAAATTTTTATTATGAATTTATAATTTTGAATTTTTGTAAAATTATTACCTTTAAGATTTTTAACTTAATTTTTAAAAATAATTAATTGAATTAAAATAATAATAATTACAAAGAATTATATTCATTATATATATAATCACTCAAATTTTAATCACTATAACTTTTTATAAAAATTCAAAAGTTACAAACATAATATTTTTTTCAAATTCAATTGAATACTCATAATAAATAACTGTACATAATAAAAAATTCTGCAATAAAATGATTAATTAAATTAAGTGAATTAAAGGAAACACAAATATATTAAAAATTATAAAACTTTTAATTATTAAAAAGGTAGTGAATTCTTATATTTCATATTCTATTTTATTACAAAGTAAAAATAAAAAATTGTGCACAACGTTATATATTTTATTAATAAAAAACAATTTATTAGAAAATGAGGATAAAATGTACTAATAACATTATATATTTTATATAAATTCTTTCTATTTTTAATTTCGTAATCATCATTTCAAAATATTATCTTTGAAACAATAATTGCAATTCCTATATAAACTTTCAAATAAGTTGAATTTTGAACTTGTTTGATCAACCATGTATATGTTGAATCATATTTACTATTTTTTGTATATAAAGTAGGCATAAATAAAAGAATAAATATTTTTATTCAATAAAAACAACTTCACGCATTATCAAATTTAAGATGGCAAAACTCAGAATACTTTCAAACACTTTCTGTCTATAAGAAAGAGTAAAAGTTTTCTTCTACCCATTCAAAGTACTAGATTATACAATTGTAACAAAAAAAAATAGATTATACAATGAGTAAACTGTTTCAAGATTTGCACCCTTGAACTCATCATCACGGTTGCAAAATCCTGAGTAAAAGAAGTGCCCGTTCCCAGTGTGGTCTGTTTGATAGAACAATTCTTTTTAAGACCAGCACGGCTCCAGCACCCACAAGTGCTGAATGGTTCTCATTGTTCATACTCATTATACATTATTGCCAAGCTTGCTTCAACAGCCCTTTCACTACCTTCTTCAATCAGATTCACCAATGAGCTTATTGCCCCCTCAGAAATAATAGCTTCTTCTGTCGAATCTACCACTCCTTCAGATATTATTCTATTAAGTTCTACAACGGCAGTTTCTTGAGCTTCTGGGGAGAATGAAGTTTTGATCTGTTCAACGAGTCTTGGGATGGTCTCATAAAGTGTAACTTCCACATTGATTGGATAGAGACTGGCGATGGAGCCAGAGAGAGAACTTAGTTTAACTAGGCAAGCAGCTACCCAATCTTTGTGGTGGAGAGGAATACTGGACCTGAGGATTCCGCGAAGCAAATCAATGAAATGGGGGGCATTTATTTTGTCGCGGAACTGCTCGCAATCGAGTAGTGTTGTCAAAAACCGCGAGGCTGCAGATATTGCCAGACCGACTTCTTCAAATTCAATAGCATATGCTTCATAAAACTGATCTTCTGCATCAGATTCCATGTCCGCTGCATAAGCGTAAAATATTGAGTTATTTTTTGATGGACAGACAGTACAATCTGAAGGATAGTGACCTAAGTTGGCACAGAACTAGAACTATATACACATGTGTGTGTTTATTATATATATATATCTATGTAGTGGAGATATTTGGTGTAACTAGAGTATTGTCCATTAGGGAAAATATGTTATCTCTCTATGATTTCTTAAGATAAATTGATTATAGTTTCTAAATTTGAGAGTACCTATTTCAGGATTCTGTAATTAATAAATATGGTATTATTATGTAATAAAGGAAAAAACGCTGACTTAAAACAAATAGATAAAGGAAACAAAATTTTTGTGTTTCTTTAGTGAACATTTCTGCACGTATTATTCATAGTAGGGTGAATACTAGTACTGGTGTTGAAACATTTGCTACTCCACGATAGCAAATTCTGCAGAGAAATACAGAAGAGAAAAAGTACTCAAGAAAGAGACAAAGATAAACCCCCTCCACTATCGTCCTACACTCTCCCTATTTAATTGATTTCCCATTCATAATCTTTTAGGTCGGAGTTAGTTATTTTATTCCTTGTGCTCCTCCTATTTCTTCTACCATCGGGAACATCTGACAGCTGTCCTTGACTCATAACAAAATTCTCTCTATTTTTAGTGATTGCCAAATTTGCTCGTTGCCTCCTTTTTCTAATATAACATTATCCCTCCATTGAAAATAACCTTGTCCCCAAGGTTGCAGTCGAGTGTATGTTTGTTGAAAAGTTATCCAATCCTCCCATGTAGCATGTGCATCATCTAATCCTTCCCATTTCACTAGGACTTGTTGCACCTGTTGTCCACCTTTTATAATAATTCTAGTTTGCAGAATAGATATAGGTTGAAGGATTGGACCAATGTCATTCGTGATCATAGGAAGGGGAATATAGGGTTGGTTGTGGTCTCCATGACATGGCTTTAATTGTGAACAATGAAAATCTGGGTGTATTTTTGGCATAGTTGGGCAGCAACAATTTATATGCCACAGGACCAATTTTCTGCACAATTGGAAAGGCCCAAAGTATCTCATCCCTAGTTTCTGATTTGATTTTTTCGTAGGGCTAACGAGTTCTGTCTATATGGTTGTAACTTAACTAGCACCAAGTCTCCTTCATTGAATTCAACATGTCTCCTCTTTTATCTGCTTCTTTCATGTTCTGCGAGCTCTAGCGATTTTGTTTCAATTGAGTCAAGACAATGTCCTCTCGTTCAGCATCTGTTGAAGATCATGTAGGATCATTAGTATCCAAGACATACTTATCCATTATGGGAGGATCCTTCCATATACCACCTTAAATGGTGTCATGCTTGTACTAAGGTGATATGAAGTGTTGTACCAAAATTCAGCCCATGGCAAGAACTTGGTCCAACTCCTTGGATTTTCATATGTGAAACAGCGCAAGTACATTTCTAAACAACGGTTCACAGCTTCAGATTGACCATCTATTTGTGGATGGTAAGCAGTACTCATTGTCAAAGTGGTGCCGCTCAACTTAAAAAGTTGCTTCCAAAATTGACTTGTAAACACTTTGTCACGATCAGAAACAATAATCTTGGACATGCCATGTAATTTCACCACTGTCCTCATGAATAACTCTGCCACCTGAGAACTAGAATAATCAGATTTTAATGAAGCAAAATGAGCATACTTAGATAATCGATTCACCACAACCAATATCACTGTGAAACCACTGGATGGAGGCAGTCCCGTAATGAAGTCCATTGCGATATCTTCCCAAATACGTTCTGGTATTGGAAGGGGCAACAATAATCCTGCAAGTAAAGCATTAGAGGCTTTTGCTTGTTGACAAATAAGACATTCTTTTACAAAATTCATAATGTCCTTGTTCATGCCCTTCCAATGAAATTGAGCAGCAATTCTTCTTGTTGTTCTATTAATTCCAGCATGGCCACCCAATGGAGATGAGTGAAATTCTTGTAGGATCTGCTTAATCAGAACATGTTGTTGTGGAATAACCAACTTACCATTCCAATATAATAGATCATCGTGAGTAGAATACAAGTGTTGTGGAGGAGTTCCCTTTCTGCATAAGTCACGAATAGCATTTAATTCTTCATCTTCAGCTATTGCAGATTTTAATGTATCTAAGATTTGTAGCTTAGGTTGTGACCAAGCCATGAAAAATACTCTAGATAGAGCATCTGCTGGAATATTTTCTATTCCTGACTTATATTCTATGTGAAAATCATAACCAAGCAATTTATGTAACCATAATTTCTACTCAGGTGTCTGGAGTACCTGTTTTGTGATGCTTTTCAAACTTTTTTATCAGTTCGGATGATGAATTTGTGCCCAAGCAACTAATGTCTGAATTTTGCAATTGCTTATGTCACTGCATAAAGTTCTCTTGAGTAAGCAGATTTCTTTTGAAGAGTGAGAGTAAGCTTCTTAGAAAAGAAAGTTATAGGGTGATTATTTTGACTAAGCACCGCTCCAATCCCTATACTTGAGGCATCAGTTTCGAGCACAAAAAAGTTTGGGAGAAATTGGACAAAGCTAATATTGGAGCTGTGGTGAGTGCAGATTTAGAGTTTCAAAAGCAGTAGTGGCAGCAGAATCCCATATAAAACTATCTTTTTTAAGCAATTGTGTCAGAGGGCTTGCAATTGAAGCGTATCCTCGAATAAATTTCCTATAATAGCATGTGATTCCCAAAAATCCACTCAACTGTTTCAGATTAGAGGGTTGTGGCCAAGCTAAAACTGTTGCCACTTTTGAAGCATCAACTGCTACTCCTTCACCCGAAACAGTATGTCCAAGGTAGTCTATTTGAGGAAGGCCAAAAGAACATTTTGATAATTTTGCAAATAGCTGGTGCTGCCTTAGAATTTTGAACACAATTTCCAGCTGGTGTAAATGCTCATTCCATGAAGAGCTATATACTAGAATGTCATCAAAGAAGACCAGAACAAATTTTCTCAATAAACCAGTAAAAATCTTATTCATGAGGGATTGGAATGTAGCTGGAGCATTGGTTAAGCCAAATGGAATGACTATCCACTCATAATGGCCATGATGCGTTCTAAAAGCAGTTTTGTAACGATCTGCTTTGTTTAATAAAATTTGATGATATCCGAAACTTAGATCAATTTTGGAAAAAACTTTTGCACCGTATAACTCATCAATCAATTCATCCACAATTGGTATAGGAAAACTATCATTAACAGTAATAGCATTCAAGGCTCTATAGTCAGTACAAAATCTCCATGTGCCATCTTTCTTTTTCACAAGGATAATTGGAGATGAAAAAGGACTATTACTAGGTGTAATGAGACCTTCCTGCAACATATCATTTACCATTTTCTCAATTTGTTCTTTTTGGCTGTGAGGATACCTCTAAGGTCGTACTTTCACTGGTTTGGCAGTAGGGAGTAAAGGAATATTATGATCATGTGACCTCTTAGGAGGTAACCCTTGAGGAGTTGCAAAAACATCCTTATAGGTATGCAGTAAAATAGCCAAATCTGGTTCTAAGTCTCCTGGAATTTGCATCCAATCATCATCAGAGCAATATGGTAGTTGCATTTGCATTGTAAAAATTAAAGAAAGCATGAGTGCAATTCATTCTACGGATATGATTAAACTGAGTTGGAGCTGGAAGTTTAGATCTATCACCATGTAAAGTAACAAAACTTCCATTCACGTAGAACTTTAATGTCAAAGCATTATAATCTGAGATATGAGGACCTAGAGTAGCTAACCATGCCGCTCCTAGGACCAAATCTGCACCTGAAACCGGAAGAAGAAACACCGGTAACTGCAACACATGACCTTGTATCTGAACTTCCATGCATCGAACCATTCCCTCTACTGTCAAAAGCGTGGCCATTTCCCACCAAGACTTGGAACCCAGAAGTTGGTTCCACAGGTAATTTCAGATAATGTCAAGTCGAGGCTGTAAAAATTTATCAAAACTCCCACTGTCAAGAAGTATGTGGACTTGAATTCCATTAATAATGCTTTGAAATTTCATGGTACCCACTCTCGACCCACCTTTCAGTGCGTTAAAAGAGAGGTGATGCTCTAGACTGACATTTGGATTGCTCTCCTTCGCATAATCTGGTGGATCTGGCTCCAGTAAGGTGTCCTCCTCTTCCTCAACATGTAAAAGCAAATATTGCTTATTTGGACACTTATGAGTAGGTGTAAATTTGTCATCACAGGTAAAACATAAGCCTTTTCACGCCTCAACTGCATCTCTGTTGCAGAGATTTTCCTCACATTTGAATGTTTTTGTTGAATGAAAGTTGGTGTAGGTAACAAGGGCGGTAAGCTAGTATTTTTGAGTGTTTGATTGGTAGTGGGTGTTGTGTTTCGAAATAGGACTGTGATGGGACCATTTTTTTGTTTAGCATAACATATTTCTCTTCATAAAGTTTGGCCAATGAAACCGCATGAAGCATAGAGGTGGGATCTTGTGTAATAACATCTCTGCGAAGATCTGGTTTAAGACCACTAACAAAGCAATCTAGGATAGCATCTGGAGTCACCCCATACACACGATTTGCTAGAGCAGTAAACTCTCTATAGTAATCTTGAACTGTCCCAAGCTGATTGAGCTTAAAGAGAGTTGATCGAGGGCACTTATATGGCGAAGGACCAAATTCTAGCTCTAATGCTCGCAGTGAAACCCACCCAAGACTAAAATCGGTTATTCTTCAAATCATTTGAAACCATGGAATTACGTCGGCCTCCATATGAACTGCTGCTATCGTAAGTCATTGCTCATCAGGCGTATTGTAATAGGTGAAAATTTGTTCTGCCTTAAATATCCATTCCAGCACATTGGATCCATTCAATCGTGGAAAATCAAGTTTAACATTACGGATTTGAAAAGGTGGCATTGATGCATTCGAACCTCGGTGTTCGGTGATTTAGCCGACAGTTCGCGTCGTGCTCGGGGTAGTCAATCCAGCTTCGATAGTTTGAAAGCGAGCAGAGTATTCATCATGACGAGATTCTATCACATCCAGCATACGTTTAACGTCCAAAGACAAATTTTTCATATCTGTTGAGAGCTCCTTCAAACAAGTGTTTTCTGCCATTGGTTCAGGGAGGTTCAATGAAAGCACCAATGTAATGAAAGCAAAACCGCTGACTTAAAAAAAAAACAGATAAAGGAAACAGAATTTTATTTTTTTCTTTAGTGAACATTTTTGCACGTATTATTCATAGTAGGGTGAATACTAGTACTCGAGCGTTGAAACATTTACTACTCCACGATAGCAAATTCTGCAGAGAAATACAGAAGAGAAAAAGTACTCAAGAAAGAGACAAAGATAAACCCCCTTCCACTATCGCCCTGCACTCCCTATTTAATTGATTCCCCATTCATAATCTTTTAGGTGAGAGTTAGTTATTTTATTCCTTGTGCTCCTCCTATTTCTTCTACCATCGGGAACATGCTGTCCTTGACTCATAACAGAATTCTCTCTATTTTTAGTGATTGCCAAATTTGCCCTTGCCTCCTTTTCTAATATAACATATTAACACCGAATAAAACAGCAGCAGGAGAAGCAGCAGTGAAAATTTATATGTTCTAGTTTGAGGGAGAGGGCTAAAATAATGCTTTTGTCTATTGCTTGGCTTTTATAAAGTTGTTTTTGATGTATCTAGAAGGTATGAGTTGTATCCTATTTCCTTCTCTCTTCTTTCCCTGGTACGCTACTCCTTTTATATTCAATATATACATCAAGAAGTAGTGTGAGATTCTTAAGTTCTCCTATAAATCTCAAGTTGTTCTTACTCTGCATCAAAGCCTTGTTGATTCTCTCTATTCTATTGGTGATCCTATCACACCAAAGGAACATCTCGGTGCAATTCTTGAAGGCTTACCTCAAGAATTTGATTATATTATTCCCTTAATAGAAAGTAAAACTGATAAGATCACTACAAAAGAGGTTGAATATCATATCCTAGCTCAAAAACTACAATGGCAGAAATATCACAAATCTTCATCAAAATCCACTTTTTCAAGTTTAGCCAATCTTACACAATCTGATCCTTCAAATGTAATGCCTCTTCTGATAAAAAAATCCACAAAGTAACAACAATTCTCTTAAGATAAAAACTAACTCCTCGTGATTTGTTGATTTATGCAGATCTAGTCACGGTTGGGAGTGGCAGGTTTGGAGGTGGTCAGAGGTTGCAATTCCATTCAATGCCAAGTCTGTTTCAAATATGGACACACTGCCTTCACATGCTATCATTGTTTCAAACTTTCAATCACCAATACCAACAGCAAATTTGACCTAGTTTGTTTGATGCTCCATGGGTCATCATCCACGTGACCAATGAACTGTATGCTTAATCAGATGTTTACCCCATCCAAATCTTGGGATCGAGGCTTCTTTTAAGAAAAGCAAATGTCTCAATCTCAATATACTTTTTTCACTAATACAAACGACAGGAGGCACCAACATATTGGATGCATCAACTAAGTGGGTGCCTCCAAATGCACAATCCCTCTCAAGTAAATGTTTTTTTCCTGAAATATTTGCTTAACTTCTTTTTACTCCTTTATCGTATATATATGAGGTAGTATCTCGGTGACTCAATCATCTTTTGTATCTTTCACAGACATTAACAGATTTTTATTTTGTAAATCCAATACTATATAAGTTAAACAATTCAGTGTGACGGTCTCCGAGCGACAACCCAACTCACGGCCCCGTCGGGCATAGATCTCCTCTCATGCACCACCACGTGCTGGTGGAACTTCGCTGGCCGGGTCAGCGCGTGTTGCTCATGCACCTCCGTTCTTCTCGTCGGATCGTCGCTGCACCTCTTCGTCGGGATCGCCGGATCTCATCGCTGTAGTTGTGCATCCAGTTCTTCATTTTTCGGTACTATCCTAAGGTTTTTCTAAGGAAAAATCTATTTGCTCTATTTTTTTGTCCCACTGCTTTATTGTTGTTGTTGGTGGTCTCCTATATAAAAAAATCCAACAAACATGTCTTGTGGACTCGCTATCTCTTTCTCGAGCACTCCTACCATTATTTCCGAAAATTTAAATAGAAAAAATTGTCTTTCTTGGTCTCGCTCCGTGGAAATGTGGTTCCTTGGCCAAGGTTTCCATGACCATCTTGAAAAAGATATAAGCATCATGTAGTCCTCGATCAAGTTGAACTCGGTGAAAGAAGAACCGAGTTTCAACTTTGTGCATTATTGTAGCCATCGTGGAACCCAAAATTATTGGGCACTCTTAGATCTTTTAAAACATGTAATTCTTTCTTCGGAAAAGACTCGAGTATTTTTGCAAATGATATTCAACGATCATACGACTCTATAGATGAGACTTGCATCTCTTAAACAGATCTAATCGAGGATATGATGTCTTTCATGAGTGAAGCTCAATCAGTTGTTGAAGAGTTAAAAATGTTTTTGGAAGTGGAGTCTCTAGAAGAAATAAAAAAGAAATTAGATAAATTCTATATGGTGATGATTCTTCGTGCCATGCATCCCGACTAAGTGAACATGTTAGGGATCAACTACTAACTCGGACATTGAAGTCCCATCTTCTGAGGGCTCGACCACTCGTCTTCCTCGTGTTCCCACTATTCAAAAATAGGAATGCTCATGAACTCATGGAATCTTACGCTCATGATTTCCAGCTCGTGGAAGAGGAGGGACGTGGTGGTCGAGGTCGTCCTCAGTGCTCATACTGTAAAAGGATGGGTCATGTTCAGGAGAATTGTTTCTCTTTGCATGGTTTTCACGACAAGGCTCGTCCATATCTCAAACAGATGTTCGCTGATACAAAATTCTCGGATGAAGAATACCAAGAATATGCGAGGCTGAAATCTAACAGACTTGGCGCGATCATCCGCAACTCCCGGTTCATCACCGGCATGCATCTCTCAAACTGTGGTAGGTCAAAGTTCCTGGATAATTGACTCAGGTGCTTCGATCACATTTCGATAATACCTCTTTGTTCGTCATCCTTTCTTTTCAAAAAATCCTCATTTCATCACTTTAGCCAATGGGTCCAAGGTTTCATCAAGGGAATTGGTCAAGTTTCCTTTCTCCTTCCTTAAATCTGAAATTTGTCCCTTTTGTCCCTTCTTGTCCTTTCAATCTTATTTCATTAAGTCAATTAACAAAGTCTTTAAATTGCTCAGTAACCTTCGATGCCGATTCATTTTGTAATGCATGAGGAGCGTTGGCACGGAAGGCAGATTAGAGAAGGACATGAATCTAGTGGTTTATACTGTATTTGGAGCCAACCACGCATTTGTCTTGTTTTGCATCTCCATCTCCAAAGCTGTTGCATGATCGTTTGGGTCACCCTCACTTGGCAAAATTAAAACAAATGGCCTCAGGACTTAGTAGTCTTCGGACCACTAGAGTGAGTCATACTAACTAGGAAGAAACATGTTAGAACCTCTTTTCCTAAAGAGGCGAATCAAGACTGTAATTACGCTTTTTCCATTATTCACTCAAATATTTGGGGACCAAGTGGTGATGTCTCATCTTTTGGGTTTCGATATTTTTGTCACATTTATTGATGAATATTCTAGATGTACTTGAGGTTTTATCTTAAGAAAGATTGTTCGGAATTGTTTATCTATCTTCACTTCCTTTTGGATGGAAATCAAAAATCAATTTGGTCAGATAATTAAATATTTCGAAGTGACAATGCCAAGAAGTATTTTTCTTCTAATTTTTCTGCGCTTTAAGTTCACATGGCATTTTACATTAGTCTACATGTCCTCGCACTCCTCGACAAAATGGTATTGCTAAGAGGAAAAATCGACACTTAGTTGAGGCAACATTGCACTTCATTGCTTGGTGCCCGTTTACCGGTCCATCATTGGGGAGATGCTATCCTAATCATAGGTGTTTTCTTATTAATGAATGTCATCTTCCTCTCTCGATAACAAAGGTTCCTTTTTTCCATTCTTTTTCCAGCCGATTCTCTCTTTCATGTGTCTCACACGTGTTTGGTTGTGTATAGTTTTGTTCATGATATGTCTCCGGGGTTAGACAAACTCTGCCTGGTCTGCGATTAAATGTGTCTTCTTAGGGTATTGCAGGCTTAAGAGTAGATCGGTGTTATCTCCCGAAACGAAGCGATTCCATGCCACTAATTGATCACTTTTGAACAAACTCCTCTCTTTACTTCATTTGTTCAAGATGTTCAATCCATCCAACAGGTCCTCCTATCCCACTTCGTAGAGACCATTATTCCTCAGTGCATCCATAATAATCCCACTTCTCACTGTGGCCTCATCATCTCATCCACCACTAACAACATGTCCTCTGCTCCCAAATGATCTCTCTCTAGTTCTCTCTCCATCGTCCCTTGGTACCACGTCTCGCGACTCGATGACTTCGGCATGGCCCATCGCTCCGAAAAGGTACTCCCCATTCGCATGATGCTCATCCTATTTATAATTTTCTAAGTTATCCGAGGTGTCTCCTTCTCTATTACTACTCTTTTATCGGATTGAGTGATCCTCCCTTTCTGTTCCAAAAATGTGATTGAAGCACTTGATCATCTGGATTGGCGACAAGCCGTATTCATTCGAGATGCAAGCTCTTGATGAAAAATCACATAGGGAGTTAGGTAGCCTCTTCCACATGGGAAGACAAGTGTTGGTTGTCAGAAGGGTTTATCGCTTAACCAGTTGGTCCCAATGGTGATGTTGATCATCTCAAAGCCACGGTCTAGTGCCAGAAGGATATACGTACAGATTTTTGGCCTTGATTACGGTGAACACCTTTTCACCAGTGGCCAAAATGACGACTATACGTCTTATCTTTGCCATGGTCGCCAGTTCGCCATTGGTCCGCTTCCATCAACTTGATATAAAAAATGCCTTCCTTCCTCGACTGATCTAGAGAAGAAGTTTGCATGGAGCAACCTCCTGGTTTTGCTTGTTGCAAGGGAGTTCGGCTTTGGTTTGGTAGTTACGTCGCTCTCTTTATGGTCTAAAAGCAATCCTACGTGCTTGGTTTGAGAAATTTAGCCATATTGTTCAAGAATTTGAAATTTGACGTAGTGAACCGATCGATTGAGTCTTTTATTGTGCACTCATCCCGAGAAATGTGTTTGCCAATTGTATATGTTGATGACATTGTTATAGCAGGAAATGATCGTCGACAAAATATCTCAACTAAAAGAACACTTATGTAGTCATTTCCAAACCAAAGATCTTGGGAGCTTGAAATACTTCTTGGGTATTGAAGTTGCTCAATCCAAGAAAAGGGTGGTTATTTCTCGAAAATATGTCTTAGATATCTCTAAAGAGATTGGTATGATTGACTTACACCGAAGAGACGATCCCATGGATCAAATCAAAAGTTACTAATGGAGCAGGGTGAATTGTGTTACGATCAAAAGATATAGAAGACTAGTTGGAAAACTTGTTATCTCACTAGTACCGGCACTTGACTTATCGCTTCGGTGAGGTGTTGTTAGTCAATTTCTGCTGGGCTCATGTCATGCGACCATTGGAATGTTGTCATCAAGTATCTCTGAGATATCTTAAAAAGGCTCGGGACAAGATACGCTATATGAAGATAAAGAAAAATACCTAAATATATGGAAATCGTGATCTTGGTCGGGCAAGATCCCTCGATGATAGAGCGTTGAGGAAATATTATTTCATGGAAAATTAAGAAACAAAATGTAGAGGCCTATGCTGAAGGCCGAATATAGAGCAATGACTTCTCTTACTTGTGAACTATATGGGTGAAAGCAGGTCCTTCAAGAACTTAAATTGCTGTGATATCCGGACAATGAAGATCGTAACTATGACAACCAAGTTGCTCTTCACATTGCTCTCAATCCAATGTTCATGAAAGACAAACATATAGAGATTATTGTCCATTTCATTCGGAGAAGTTGTTGTCAAAGGAAATTTGTTCGAGAATTTGTTCCATCTAATGATCAACTCTGGATGTCTTGACTAAATCCTTAAGGGACCTGAATTGAGTTTATTTGTTCCAAGCTTGGAACATAATCTGTATGCTCCGACTTGAGGGGGTATTAGATAAATATTAAATGTAGTTTTTTTATGATTACCATAAGTTGTACCTATCTCTGTACCTAGGTTTCTAGTTTAGTCTTTTCGATCTTTGAGCTGCTTCCATCTTCCATTGTATCTATCTACTCTATGAGATCATGAGAGTGGTGTGATTAAGCCCTCTAAATACATTTCTATTAGTTTTATTTATTCTTAAGTATATATCCAAAATTAGACATTCATACTTGTGATAAAGAGAAGACATTTCTTGTAACAATGAGAGCACATGATAATATCTATCTCTAGAGAGTGGGGAAAGGTCAAGAGTGTCGAATGACATCAAATCTATATATGTAGAAAAATATCAATGATGACTCATTTTACACTAATTCATTAAAGGTGCCTTGTATTATAACAATATGCACCAAAGACATTGGATAAGATAGAATTTGAGCAAGAGAAAGAAAAATATGAATCAAGCATAAAATAAAATGCATGTAAAGGAAGAGTTAAAAATAAACAATGGTAAGCAATGCAACCTCATTACCGCACCGGTACAATCGGTTGACGGTTATAGCTGGTAATAAAAAAGGTGCTTAAATTATAAATGGAGAGTCAATTTTGCCTCTTACCCTTCCTTCACATATCTCAAAACTACATATATTTTGAAACAAAAATAATGATTGGTCATTTCTTTATGTACTTACTATACATCCACACAAAAAATAAAAAGGCGTTATCAAACAGCAGAAAAAGAATATGTGCTTAAAAGAGAGTATGTGCAGGAATTGTTTGCTTGAAATTTTCAAAATCTTTTGCTGGCAAGCAGATTTGAGACCAGACTCCGATATCCAAGAGATAAAATTGAGGCCAGAGTTGGGTCATTCGATGCCACAAACTCATGCCAACGGATGCAGCTTTTTCTTGTAAAAGTGGGAGGAGAGGACTCTGCGAAGTCCCAACAAGGTGTGCAATGAAACGGGATCAAGTATATCATCTCCTGAAAGATTAACAAATAAAAAGAGTCGATGCCAACTACCACTTGAAGTAGAACACTGACAGACCTGTTGCAGGATCAAACAATATGAAACATCAACATTGAGGCTTGATAATTGAACTGGCAACGAATCCAGGACCCTTCTACCGGGAAATTTGGTCCAGATCCTCTAGTAACCTTGAGTATGTCTTTGATACAGTTTGTTCAGGTGCTACTAAAGCTCTCGGCTGAAACACATTCACTCTTTGTCTCCATCAAATGCCTTTACAGATCCATTAACTGGTCGATCATAAAACTGGAAAAGAATCAATGTGCCTTGACAATCAATGAGAAAAATAATTAATCCTCTGAAGTTCCCAGATGGACACAAACCTTCAATTGCATTTGTTTATCGAGGTGAAATATCCGAGCTAGTGTAATTTTAAAGATCAGGAGGTAATCAAGCTACTGAATAATAAAATCCTCATTCAGTTTATCCTTATATCTAAAGCCTTATGAATCGAATATCATAAAAGAAATAATATAATTTTTCCACAAAGGTTCCAGCTATCCTCGAGCATTTCAAAATACTAACTGTGAAGGACCTAAAAGCCCTTTCTTCATAATTACCCTAAGAAATGGGGTTTACGGGTTGCATCCAGAAAAATCACAAAGCAACAATTTTCCTAGCAATTTGTTAGAGATATGATATATGATATAATTAGTTAGGGATATGATGATTACATTAAACCGAAGATAAGTGATATAACTGGATATGGAAGTATCAACATTTCAATATTCACTATTATATATATTGATTTGTTTTTATTATTGTATCTCCACAATTACAAGCAATCCTTCCTAAATGGTTTTAGTAGTTTCAAGATTTTTTTTTACTCTTTTCATTTTTCACCCCTGTTATTTCGTTTCTCCCTATCACTACTCTCCACGCCCACTATCATCTTTGACGTGACCTACTACCAACTTGCTGAAAAATTTCATGTTTACCAACGTGCCACCAAAGTCCAGTACCTTATCCGACCACTATTAGTTAGCCAACTCAAAGAACCTCTTTTTATTATTCGTCACACTATAGATGGGATCATTCATTTTGTGTTATTACAAATAGTATGCTCTCTATAAGATTACCAGGGTTGTTCATATTAACTTGAAGGAGAGCATCTAAAAAAGTCCTCCTGTTGAAAGAATCATGTGGTGAGGGTGAAAGGTTTCCGACAGGTTTGCGGCTCCGGACTTCACCTAATTGTGAAAGAGAGGAGTCAGATAAGTTATAAAACTCTCTTGCATGGATGCTACACAATCAAAACCCTCATCCTCGACGACAGCCTACTCTGTCTATGTAATTCACACACCTCACACTGGCATGTCGCTTTCTCTTCAAGCCGAGCCTTGCTGAGCTATCTTTTTACCTCAGTTCCTCCACTTTCAATGACTCATTTATTATTGTTCAAAGTGGCCTTTGTGCTTGTTGTTTGGTTTAATGTGGCAGTCTTTTGTGTTGTTTGGGAGTTTAATAACAACTCGCTTCAATTAACGATTATGACCATCAATATTGTTCTCCTTTTATTGCACTCTAAAACACACCGGAACAGCCAACTACATTGTTTCGGTCAGTCTAACCGGTGGTTTCAAAGGGAAATATTGCATGTCCACTTAAACACCAAAAATCACAAAACATTGCAACTACTAATAAAACATGTTGGAAGCACTGAAGACATCTTCATGCATGTTCTCTAGTTTTCCCTCGCTTCTCCAAAACCTCAAGCACAATTCGAAAGGCATTTACACTACTTTTGCTGATAAATGGACGAAGGCCTAGAAACTATATTATAATACAATACACCTTTGATTAATGAACACTAAATTGAAACATGGACATAGTCGATAAACTTTGATTTTTGTCTCATCGCAAAAATATTTCAAACCCATGCCCTTCATTAATGATCCGCATATATTTAACAACCAACTGAGACAATTCTTTATAAGTTATTGCTCTCGTGGACCATCACATGACTATGTTGTAGTTCAAAAATCCACTTTATCGAACTCCTCTCTTTACCCTACCTATGAAATAGCCCTAGTAGCTGTGGTTCTCCAATCCACACTTCGATCCCTCCTCCACGCCTATAGGGAATTCTTCACCCTTGTCTCACAGTATCCTATTATGGAAGACATAGTCTTCGCTATTACCACAATAAGTATTGAGTGGACACATTGAACACCAATGTCTATAGTCTCTCCCTCGCCCCTTTATTGCTCTCAACACCAATGTCTCGGTATTCAATTCTAAGAAAATTTGTGTTTACTTCTTCCTAGTTTTTCCAATCTTAAGTCCTTTCGAAGTGTGACTTGTACAGTTGAGGCAAACTTGTACTAATTATGGTCCTTGTGCCAATAAATGTGTTGCACCATCATTTTGTTTTAGTTCACTTTGATATGTTCAAATTTGGGATAATTTTATTTTGTTACATTTGTAGATGATTTTTGTCTCAATCTACTTTTAGTTTTTCCAATGAAAAAGTTTTTGATGTTTGTGTCTTTTCCAAAGTTTATTTACCACAGATCAAAATCAGTTTGGGCCATCGATGACAAATTCTACAAACCAACAAAGCAAAAGAATCTTTGTTCTACCAATTTCAATATTTCTCTAAACTTACAAGAGTTTCTTCATCAAACATCATATGTCTATTTATCACAACAATAAGGAGTTTTAAACACAAAAGTCATTACTTGGTGGAAACAACTTGTACTCTTCTTTTTCATTGTAATGTCCCATAATTTTTTTTAGGGGATGTCATTCTTATTGTCTATCATTTAATTGTCACATGTCTCATCAACTCTAAACAATCAAATTCCTTA
This sequence comes from Lablab purpureus, assembly GCA_030347555.1. Taxonomy (NCBI): domain Eukaryota; kingdom Viridiplantae; phylum Streptophyta; class Magnoliopsida; order Fabales; family Fabaceae; genus Lablab; species Lablab purpureus. Next base: position 24,295,125 of record CM059262.1, on the reverse strand, counting down.
TCCAACCTTTGATACTACTTCATCTTATTTCCTTAAGTGTCTTCTGAGAGTGCATTCATGATCTCACTCTAAATTAAAATAAGTTATATGCCAAAATTCCTACAATGTATATTTCTTGGTTAGTCTCCGTCTCCATAAGGGTTACAAATGTTTCTCTCCACAACTTCAATTATATGCTATATTTGTTGATGCTACTTTCTTTGAAAATGCTCCTTTCTTTTCCTTCCACCATTAAAGATATTCTTTTACGAGATTCCACATGTACTTCTAGACTCACTTTTGCTCTTTCTCAACACCACTTTTCATTCCTGAACCACCCTCTGCCAATCACATATCGCTAATGGACACGTACTCATTTGGCACCACCTTTGAAAGATTCCTAACATCATCTCTTGCTCCACCTTCTATCATTATTATTGTCGAAACTCAATTTTTACGTAGCATTTAGCAAGGGTTAAAGTCCACTCATAATCCTAATCCTAAATATGTTTTTAATGTTCATTACTCTATCTCCCTCCTATTAGTCTTTTGTCTCTTTCGATGGTGTTATTCCTAAATCTACAAATGATGTCATTTTGTTGACCATATTAACAAATGATGCTAGTAGAAATGGTTGATGTTGGAAGTCAACAACACATGGGAGCATGTGCCCTTGCCTTTTAACAAATCCATTGTTGGGTGTCAATGGGTTTATACATTCCAAATAAGAGCACTATTGATCACTATGCTTGCATACTCAAAATTTTGGACATGATTAAGGTGAGATATTTTCCAATAGCAAAAAATCACGTTAGTTATTTTTTCTGCGCTATGGTTTTTATTTATCCTTTGGCTTAACTGCATTAGTTAGACATAAAAAATGTCTTCCTTCATCATAAGTTGCAAGAAGTGGTGTATATGGATCAACCACCCAGAATTTTAAGTCTCCATCCATTCCTGGCCACCTCGTCATAGAGTTTCATCACAAAATCCCTTCTCATGATTTGGAAGTACTTCTCTGAGCACTACTGTAACATTTCCTTCACATGTTTACTGAGTCAGGGTATGACTATTTTGTGAATTAAACACCTCTTTCACACTCCATTTCCCACTCCAGACTCAGACATGTCTTGTTGTATATGTCTGGGCGATATTGAAGTTCTGCTCACCAATGATCATTCTAACAATATCCTTGTCTGAGCTCACCTCCCAATGAGATTTCAAAGATGACTTTGAACCCAATTTTCAAGTACTCGATTGGAGTCTCCAATCATCCACCACATTATTGTACTTTCAAGAAAATATGCCTAAAATGATCTCAATAACTAAATGTGGTGTGCTCTGATCGCACACCAGCACCCATGATCCAATCAAGCCTTTGGTGTGTCAAAGTAAGATGACTAAAAGCACCAAGGATATCATCATCTAAAGAGATAACCTTAATTATCACTGCCATTAGACCAAAACATTATATTCGCATCATTAGCGTGGATAACCAATTTAGGATCAACCCCATGATTACCATTTGAAAGATGACATGTTTTGATACCTCAAAAT